>JAGFMF010012281.1:20601389-20646152 GCA_019455555.1 Galemys pyrenaicus
GCACAGCAGGAGAGGTCTGCTGCACCATGTGGGTCCCCTCCCTGGCCAGCAGCAGGGATCGAACTCGTGCTGCAGTGGTTGCGGTTTGCTTCATAGTGCATTGATTAACCCACTGCGCCACCAGGGAGGCCCTCATTCCCTTTTCTATATCCTATTATATATCACTATATTGATAGTTGTATTGAATTAATCTTATTCACTTACTTTTATCTGTATGGTTGAACTTTTCCCACCATCTAAACTATTCAGGCTAGATTTCAGGCTAAAGCTAGATTTAGTAAAACATGAAAAGGTAAATTCAACGTTCACAAAGCACCTTATTTAGCATAACTGTTTACAAAAGAACTCCCCTGCCCCAGTAGTTTTCTTTAAGACCTTGATTAGACAGCCATTGTCATTCTTCTTTGAGGTTCTCGCCCCACACTACAGCCTAGTAATAAATTCAATCTCAATTTCAGTCTTCTAAAATTCCAGTGTTTCCAGAATTCTTGTAATTCTTGCAAAGATGTTGCTCAGTTAATCACCCAGGCTGCCTCTGTGACCTTTTCTGAGACAGTGTGCAAGGAACAGTGTAAGTACAATTTTTAGGTTTATGATTTTCTTTCTGTTCAAGTTTCAGCATGGTTGCTATTTCAAAGCAGAAAATATAAAGCTGATTCAGGAATAAATAAGGTGAAGAAAATGTTTAAACTTTCAAATACTAGCTAAATGCATGAGCTGCAGATTGATCCTCATAGAAATCAAAGGACAAGTCTGGTTAGCAACTCCAAATCCTCTCTTCTCTCTTGTAAGCATAGGCCTCCTCTGTCTCACTTTCCCCACCCTCCCACTGCCGCTTCACTCACAGGGCTCCTTCTGAGCCTACCGGGCTGTCCTGGATTTACATCACAGTACTCTTGCCTTGCCTGGAAGATGTTGCTCAGAGTCCACTTTTTGAATGAATAAATGAGTGATTTTTAAAAAAATATTTGTTTATTTATGCATACAAGCACTGGGGTACAGGCCAGAGGTGGTGGGTTAGAGGATCCACCAGAGACAGAGTGGGGGCAGAACAGGCAGACTGACTGAAATACACTGCTGAGGGGAGCAGTGGGCAAGGAAGGAGAGGTCTGCAGTGCCATGTGGGTCACCTCCCCAGCGGCAGGGATCAAACTCGTGCTGCAGTGGCTGTGGTTTGCTTCATAGTTTGCTCAACCCATTGCGCCACCAGGGAGGCCCAAATGAGTGTATTTTTTACATCATGCTTGCAAATATCAAGTAGGGTTCTTATTTCAATACCAAATCCATCTTCTCAAAAGTCAAAATGATGCCCATTTTGTGCTTAATCGCTTTAGTGACTTTTACCCTATTTACTAAACCCTGCCAGCTAACTAAAAGTCCTGTTTTCCAGACCTTGTCAAACTACTTGCTCAGGCTTTCATTCACCCATCACTACCTCAAGGTTAAAAATCTGAGAGGCCTGAGCACCCACTCTCATTTCTATATCTAACAGTGTCACTGCCTTTATCACAGATTTCTTTCAGCATTGCCATGATTTACTTACACTGTGCTTGCTTATTAGCTCTTCGGCTGAAGTCTCAGCAGCATTACTTAGACTGTTTGTGCATATAAAGCCTTTGGGGTAAGATACCCTTATTTGTGATATGCTGGTGGAACACAAAGGTAACCACAAGCAGAGTGGAAACTCATTGAGGAATGCAGATCTGATATTATTGCAACAGGATTTTTTGATTTGTAGATCACAAGGGTCAACTAATAAAGCACTTTTAGAAGCACATTTAAAAAATTGTAGGGAAAGTAAGTAAGGAGTTTGTTTTCAGCACTCAGCTTTGAAGGTGCCATTCTAATTAGTGAAAAACAGTATATACTGCGGTGAAAGTTCTTCAACTGAGGGGCAGGTGGAGGACAGGGGTCAGAAATGAGAGGTGGTTATAGCTTTCTTAGTGCAGCCATAGGGAGTAAGAAATTCAACAAGACTTCTTGGCTACAGGAGATAAATACAAGATGCTAAGAAATCCATGCAGGAAATTTGGGCCTAAACAGCTGAAAAAGTATCAACCTCGATGGTGAGGTTTTGATAGGTATTTGGTTCCTCTAAAATCCTCTTACACTTATATTCTAACTATCAGAATAGCTACATTATCGCACTGAAGAATAGTCTTGCTTTGTTTACATAATAATTGAAGCAAAATTCTTGTGTGTTTTTTACTTTATAAGAAGATTAAATTTACAAAGCAATAATGCTCATTATAGCACTTCAGGCAATGAGAGCAATACAGACAGAGATATATAATAAAAATTTAACAATCCCTCTTTCATTTCCATTTCATATCCCCAAGTCTATATATCTATGATAAATATGTCTTATGCATACATATGTGTATGGTGTCCTCGTTTTCTACTAAAAATTAATCTGTAATTTGATATTTTTTCCCTAAACAGTATATCACGTTCATGTGTATTGACTCCACCATCAGTAATATAGATTTAATTTTTCCTTTTTCATAGCTATGTACTTCTCCATGACATAGCTGTGTCATCTTATTCCCCCTGTTGATGAGCATTCAAGATACTTTCCTCTTTTTGTCTTTACAGTGTTGCACTGACATCCTCCCATATACATCTCTAGTTTCTGATGCTTTTATTTTCATAGTATAAGTCTCAAAACTGGGCTTATTGGTATTGCAACAGTAATCATTTTACTACTCATTCTTAGTTATAGTAACAAAACTAAACTAAAATAATGTCTTAAAGGGACAGATAAATGTCAACTTAGAGGATAAATATTATAATAAGATGCACTATATTTTAATTTTAAAATCATATCCCACTAGGCATATTCACCAAGTCATTTGTGATGAAGAGGCTGACTTGCTTTTCATGTAGAAAAATAATTTTTAAACCAATACATCTATCTTAAGCCAAATTGACTAAAATTTGTGAAAGTCAAAAGTTAGAAGCTATTTCCCTCAGCTAGTCCTTATTTTCTAACACACCAAAAAAAATCCCTAAACTCTAGCAAGGTTATCCTAATCATAGAATCAATTGCTGATTGATTTTTTTTTTAATGTTTGAGCAAATGTGAACTGATGTGTTATAGAGAACAAAAAATGTTTAAAAATATTTTACCCTATTTTCAAAGCATGCAGTGATGTGAAAAAGAATGAGTCACCCCTTTACTTGTTTCTGTCGTATTTTCTGGACTGTGCCCTTAGTAACTGAAGAGCCAGCTCTCCTACATGCCATGTCAGTGAGGCAGGAACGAAGCCCAGACTCCAGATATAAGGATAGGAGCACCAGTATCTACGTCTACACTCCTGGCATAGAGTGCTCATCTAACACCTGCTAAACTACGTTGTTTTGCCATATCATTTCATTTGGCAAATTGAGAGATTGGACTATATCTGTTTTTTAAAATTACATGTATACTCCATGTTACTGACAGGTTCTACTAGCTAACTCACACTAAGGCAGAAATGAATATGAGGTTCTCTGAGTTAAGAAAGAATAGGTTATATTGTATTTAAATTAAGAGAAATATCTTCCCATTACCGAAACGTTTTTGTTTAGAAAGCCACTCATTGCAGGGTTACAAGAAATGCATGCACCTGTAGTGCATTAAAAATGGTATTAAACCAACCAAAATTCAGTTTACATTATTAAGAACACGTTTATTAAGTAAAAGAAATACAAGTCCGATTTGGGACCCAACTTACTGGCCCAGATGGTCTGTGTCCTATTCTTCAGAACAAAAAAGTGGGCAAGCAGCTCCTAGTTGTCTGGATAGACTGACAATTTCACAACCTCCCCAAGCTGCTTTAAAGTAACAGGCTATAAATAGTCCCTCAGCTCTCACATTCTCATGCTCAAGGCCAGGTGAAATATAAATTGTCTGAAATATGGCCCTTGCATTTGTAATTCCATAGGACTACTATTAGCTAAAATCCCCAGTAATTCTCCTGACAGTTCTGACATTAATATTTCTTTTTCTTTTTTAAACATTTACCAAACTAGTAGGAGAGATGGTGTGGTAAAGAGTGAAAATATTGGCATAGTAGAGAACTGAGAAATCAGGATTCTCATTCCTTAATCAGCCCCTTATTAGCTGAGTAAGTCATTTAACCCTTAATTAAAATTTTCTCTGTTTTAAAAGGGAAATGATAATACCCAACTCAAAGGGTAACTAAAGGGTTTGGAAATAATGCATAGTACTTTAGGGTTTTAGCATATAAAAATATTCAATAAATGCAGAAGAGCACATAGACTTTTTTTTAAAAGATTTATTTATTTATGCATACAAGCACTGGGGTACAGGCCAGAGATGTGGGGGTGGTGAGAGAATCCACCAGACAGAGCAGGACACAGAACAGGCAGATTGACAGAAACACACTGCTGAGGGGAGCAGTGGACGAGGCAGGAGAGGTCTGCTACGCCATGTGGGTCACCTTCCTGGCCGGTGGCAGGGATCGAACTCGTGCTGCAGTGGCTGCAGTTTGCTTCATAGTGCGTTGCTTAACCCACTGCACCACCAGGGCGGGCCCCACATAGACATTTTTAATGCGACACTTGAAATAGCAAGCAAAAAAGGGAAACAACCCCCAAATTAGAGGAGATTGATAAAAAAATGACAATGTATTAATTCAAATATATATAGTATATTAATACTATATATAGTATATTAATTCAAATATATATGGTATAGTTAGAAAAAGGATGAAATGGAATATGGCTCTGATGTAGTTAGTGGAAAATGCAAACTGCAAAGCATATAGCCCAAAAAATCCTCATTTTTGTTGAAATAATGTGTGTCAACTGGATGCTTGCAGTGACCATAAGCAATAAACATTAGTCCATTCTGAAGAAAAAAGAAAATGGCAAATCTCTCCTTTTTTTATGCTATTTATTTTGACAAACCCATTTTGCTTTTATAGTTTTTAAAAAGGCAAATAAAGTCAACATTGAGAAATAATATAAAGCACTTAGCACAATGTCTAGTTGGCTTTGATGAATGGTAATTATTATAGTTGCACCTGTTCAGAAGCTACTCCTTGACTAAAATGAGTTTGCAGAAAGCTAGCAGACTTTGGTAATGTGCAACTGTTTACGTTCATGTGTGAACTGAAGTAGTTAGTTATTTTTAAGTGGTTGTTTATTAGCTTGATTGAGTGATGGCTTCATGGGTGGGCATATTCAGTACATCAAATTGTATGCTTTGAATATGTTCTGTTATTTTTAAAGAGATAAAAGTGGAGCTAAAATTTTCCAAGGTAATAGCTTGTAAGATGGCAGAATAAGATAAAAATTAAAGGTGTCTAATGTCCTTATGTTATTCAGGAGGAAATGTCAACATGAAGGTGTTGTATTAGATTTATGTGTGTGTGTGAAAGAACTGGGGTATAGGCCTGAGGTTCAGGGGGGGGAGAGGATTCACCACAGACAGAGTGGGGAGCAGAACACTTGGATTTGCTGAAATACACTGCTAAGGGGAGCAGCAGACAAGACAGGAGAGGTCTGCTGTATCATATGTGGGTCACGTCCCTGGCTGGGGATCGAACTAAGGGCATAGGGGTCACAGTGCTGAATCTTAACCCCTAGGCCGCCAGGGAGGTCTTGTATTAGACTTTGAATCAATCACATATTTTTAAAAGATTTAAAAAGATGAGATCAAGTGTGTTCAGGGTATATGATCATAGACTACAACCCCTAAAAAGAAGTAGATGACAGCTTCCAAACCACTAGAGGAGAGAAATTGGAGTAAAAAAAATTGAAAAATCAAAAAGGTAGGCAAAGATGGGAAAAGAAGAAAAAATACAGTAAATGGAAAATAAATTACAGTATTAATATCTCAGTAACTACTGTCAGTGTTGATTGTCTAAACTCACCTTAAAAACTTCAGTAAGAATGACCCACATTAACTGGAAACAACGAATGTTGAGGAGTATGTGGAGATAAAGGAACACTCTTACACTCCTGATGGGAATGTAAGCTGGTCCAACCAATTTGGAAAGCTGTGTGGAAATTCCTCAGAACACTAAAAATCGATCTATCAAATGATTTAGTGATTGCACTCCTAGGAATCTACCCAACAGATACAGAAACACTAATTCAAAAGGAAATCTGCACTCTTATGTTTATTTCAGCAATATTTAAATAGCCAACATATGGAAACAAACCAAACACCCCCAAATAGATGAACGGATCAAAAAATTATGGTATATTTACACAATGGAATATTACTCAGGAGTCAAAAAGGCAATCTCATGCCATTTACAACAACATGGATGGAGCTGGAAGGGAATATGCTCAGTGAAATAAATCAGAAGGAAAAGATAAATACTGGATGATATCACTTTGAATATGTTATGTTATTTTTAAAGAGATAAAAGTGGAGCTAAAATTTTCCATAGTAATAGTAATGTGGAATACAGAGAAACCAAACAAAAGGTCAAGAAAAAAGTCAAAACTAGTAATCTGACCATAAAACTGAGGTATACACAAAGAAGGGATGAGTGAAAGGGGACAAAGCATGGGAGGTTCCTTCCTGGTAGTCTAGGGGTTAAGTCTTAGTGCTATCACCACTAATCCTGAGTTCAATCCCTAGCCAGGGAGGTGACCCATATGGCACAGCAAGCCTCTCCTGTCTCGCCTGCTGGCCCCCACCCCTTAGCAGTATATTTCAATAAATCCTCCTGTTCTGCTCTCTATTCTGTCTCTGGTGAATCCTCTCACCCCCTGCACCTCTGGCCTACACCCCAGTTCTTCCATGCTATTTATACTATGTTTATAAATAAAAAACATACATGACACATTTTTAAAAAACAGGGGAAGGATGAACACAAGGGAATATGATTCACAAGTGATATGGTGGCTAGAGAACTATAGGGACTACAACAATGCAAGGCGAAAAATTTAATAAAAAATGCAGACTATCATTAATTAGCAAACAAAAAAATGGATCCAATTTTAATCAGTTCCGTTCCACAGATGCAGGTATGTGTATATGTATGTGTCTGTGTATGTGTGCATGGGTGTATATGAATGTGTATGTGTGTGCATATGTATGTATGTATGTGTATGTGTGCATGGTGTGTGCATATACTCACAAAGAGGGAATATCATATACCTTTTCCATCTCAACTGCTTTTCTGAAGCTTGAAGTTAATTGAAAGAAAATTCTTTACACAAAAATGACTAAGGGAACTGACTTGATGGAAAGGAGGAACATAGAAGCGAGAAGAAAGCTGGCAAAGAGTATTAAGTTTCTATACTATAACCTCAGAAAATAGTCAAAGAAATGAATGTCAAGTTGTCTGCTGGGTGCCAGCTGGCCTACTGAAAAGGGCACAGCCCCTCCCACTGAAGGGAGGCCCTCTGGGCAGGGTGGGCACCTCTGGGACCTCCCAGTGCCTTTTCTCTAAAAATGTCTGAAGGCAAAGAGGACTTCCATGCTGAGTTGGGAGGACAGGGCTAGGTCTCAGTTTTCAATTAATTCTCAGATTTCAATTGTTATATGCCTACCTTCAGCTGGGCCTGGGGTCATCAGTCTAAACACCCCTTGTTTTATTCTGGTGGGAGGAGTTAAACTCTTAATTGTGTAAAGTAGAAGAGAGAGTCAAGAGATCTGCTTTTTAGGAAAATTTTCAGCCAGAGTTCCTCATTTTAGCCTCATCTTCACCTGTAGTTTTAGTGGTTTCTGGTATCACTGATTCCCAATTCTTTTTGAAGGGGTTCTCCTTTATAAATTGGAGTGATTTTCTGAATTCAATCGTTGAATTAGTAGTTATCAACAATTGCCTTTCCAACTCCAAAATACTGTCGTCGTGTATTTGTGACTTAAAAGTAATCCTTTTAACCTCATGTTGGCTGTAATCTCAGGTCTCATTGGTTATCATAATTTTCTTCCCATTCTCAAATGTTTCCCTGGTTCATGAGGTTCATACACTACCAAGCTATTGTGTACCTTGGCCACTTTTCTGAGTCTTCTCCCCCATATTTCAAAATTATCTCTCTTCCCTTTAAGAAAAGCATAGATAACCCAACTTTATATATAGTACTAGGGATTGACATACTTCTATTTGGAATAGTTATGGTTTTTGAAAAAAAACAACTTGTGATGTGTGTGTGTGTGTGTGTGATGTCAAAAGTCATGTAGATTCACAAAAATGAAAAGTGCACAAAAAAGAAAATTCAGGTCAATTCTAATCACACCATTGTTAAAATTCTATTTCAGTGTGTCTATGTGGGGAACTCAGAACATCCCTCATTTGAGGGACCTCATATAACTTCATGTAGTCATTGCCCACCCAGAATCAGATCAGCCTCATGCTACTGGTGGAAACTAAGGCAAGGTTACAAAAAGCACTGCAGATTTCCCTTGGTCTCTTGGATCTCTCCGAGTCAGATGCCATGTCACCATGTCACAAGGACACTCAGGCAGTCCCACAGATAAACCCAAAAAGAGAGAACTGGGGCCTCCAGCAAATAGCCAACACTTGCTAGCCAGTCATTTGAGGGAGCTGCTAAAAATAAAAAGTAAATCTTTAAGTCTCCCATGAAGTCTTCAAATGACTTCAAAGTAGCTAATGTTGCCCCAGCCGACACCTGACTGCAACCTGTTCTTGAACGGCATTTAGTTTTTTTATGTAAAAATGGGTGATTAATAAAACATCTTCCTGTCTTTCCTAAAATATCCAATACCCATATAGATTATTAGCTTGCCTTTTTAATTGAGCATACATCATAAATTTTTCTAATGTTATTAAATATGCCAAAAGGTACCAATGTTATCAAATATTCTTCCAAAACATGATTTTTCCTAGATGTTGTGTAATATTCCATCTCATCTACATATTATTATATATTATGTCTTAAAAGTAGATATTTGAAGAAAAAATACCTTAGTCCTAAAGGATGAAGACTCAGTAATGGAAAGCTGGTGACAGTGAAAAGATAGGCAGACAGAGAGATGGATATACAGATTGATGGGTACATAGATAGATACATAGATAGGTAGATAGACATAAAAAGTTGTAAATGCTTTAATAACAAAGTATACTTTGTTGATAGTTTTATTTATTCTTTCACTAAATATAAGATTAATAAGTTGGTATGTGTAATACCTCATTATTAGGTTCTCCAGAAGAGGTAAAAATGATTAAGAGAATTTCGGATCACAGATCATCCTGACCAACACCTAGCAAGTGTCTAAACATCTACCTTAGCACCAAACAAAGAGTAACCCTGCTGTCTGTGTCTATATCTTGTATACATAATCAAAAAAACATGTCTGATCTCTATCACATATAAATGTGTTCTACTGCATCAACAAATGATACAACAAATATTATTTGAGCACCTATTATATGCAGTGCCATTACTGGTTCCTAGAGGAATTTTAAAAATCAACTTAAGACATAATTCACATACCATATTGTTCTTTGGGTTCTCTTGCTGATTTGTGAAACCAAGTAATGGCACCAATCAACCCAGATTTCTTGACCTTACCTGCAGGCCAGTTAATGCCTCACCCCCTTCTACTAGCAATGATAGTATCTGCAGGAAGCAACAGTTAACAGCACTCACAAACATATAAACAACTGAGTTGACTGTTTGAAGGCAAAGAAAGACCTTCCTGTGTGGAATTTGCATATCTGGAAGTTAAAAAAAAGAGTGGGGAGCAACTGTACATGCACTGGCTGGGAACACACATCTCTCTCTCCTTTCTTCCCCACCCTGGAGGTGCAAGGAATATTTCGAGAAGATCCAGGAATCCCCCATTGCTTTGCCTTCTTTCCTCAGAAGAACTGAACAGTTCTGCTCAATTCTTTCTCATGGGCCCATGTATCCTCTCTTGTTGTAATCTTCTCCTCTCCCTCCTCTATCTCTCTGCCAAATGTTATGTACCTGGGAACCAAATAAGTTCCAGATTGTGGCTATACATAGCAGTGTTAGAGGCACTTTGTTCTGGAGAAAGAAGCAAATGCAGCATTTGAAAGTAAGGTTAGACTCCTCTATCTTACAGTCATATATTGAGGGAGTCTCCTTAGCAAAGAATTCCATCTATTTCCTCATTCTTCTTTGGTGAATTTGCTTTCCTACCAACATTAACAGATAAAATAAACATGATTTAATAAACATGTGGTTTTCCCCCACACCTGGTAGACCATCTAGCACTTGCTAGATTCTCTTCCAGTGCTTGTGGTTTGGAGATAAGGTGCTTGTGATTGATTCCACATATTCTCTTACTGTTTGGGTTATTAATATATTACTGTGGGAGCTTGGATTATCGTGTGTCTCAGCTATTCTTTGCCTTAATTTTTCTTTGCTTTGACTATTCTGTGCCTCTCAGTGTGCAGAAACAAGGAAAGTTGATAAGGAAACGCTCATGGCAGAAGTCCTGATGTGAGGGTCTATATATGCTGAAAACAGCATGTGCAGAAACAGCAATAGGTGTTATGGTTAGAGTAGCATAAACACTGAGACTTTTCTTGACTTTCTCCTTATTTGCCAATCTTGACTGGAGCCAGCTAATTACGCATCCCCCACACACTTGTGCATTCCTGGTTTACCTGCTTGCTGCTTTGATCTTTTTGTTTTTTTGTCTGATTCTAAATAAAAATGAGACTGCCCTTGGAGCTGGACTGCACTTTCATGGTTTAGTCCCTCTGGGTTTCTCATTGTTCTGGACATGGACTCCGAGTAATCCTTTTTCATCCCACTGCTACTTGTCAAAATGAGACATATTACTAATAAAACTATTAACATATTAGTATGTTAGTATAATTATAATTAACATATTAATATAATATGTTAATATGTAAATAATACATTAATGATTATATTTTGTTATAAATATATTATAATTTAACAATGTATACCATAATACATAATAATCACAAATAATCATTTAATAAAAGTAATGCTTTAGTAAAAATAATGATTTAATGTGACATATTATAAAATATCATAATTTCAGGATAAGTATATGATATTTTAGATATATATACTTAGTCACTATAATTTTATTTCTATGGTAAAAAATGGAAAGTTAATTCAGAGGTCCAAGAACATTCTTCAAAAAAACAAGCTTTTGGAGTACTGCCAACTTGTAAATCATGGGGATGGATGGCCACTGTTTATATTTTAAATATCTTTAACTTACATATTGATATTAGAACTTTATGATTTAAATGTACCTTCATAAACAAATCCTCATGGAATATAAAATAAATCCAAAACGTGATTATTTCAGTTGATCACGACTCATTCCCAAGACTTCAGGGGGCCTTGTTTCCAAGTCTCTGCCGCTGGCAGGGCCATAGGAACCTACAGGGTCTTTGGTTTTATCCACTTCCACCAGTTCTATTTTTGTATCTCCATTTTTAGCACACAGAGCTATCTTTATCACCCCAGCTGACTGGCATGAGTGTCCCCAGGGCAGAGTCCTTATATAAGATTATTGAAGCATACTTCCTCCCCTTCAAACAAGACAATGCAGAATGAAGAAAGGCATCAGCAAACTGTCACAATGTTAGTTGCTTGTGTGTGTGTGTGTGCGCGTGTGTGTGTAAAGTGCTAAAGATTTCTTTGTACTAAGTTTTACCCTTTCTTAGGAGCACAATGTTTATAATGTTCTGAGAGTTACTTTTAAGTGGTGTAATGGGATCAATTCCTATACCTAAATTCACTTAACAACATCATGATAAAATTAATTTTTTTATGACCATGTAACTCAGATTTCAAAGTATGGAAGTTTTTAAGACCTCTGTTATCTTAATTCTCAATTGAAGACTCCATCATTACACAGCCTAAATGAGCAACTGGATTGTTTAATAGGTTAAAATCTCAAACATTGCCAGTCCTTTGTTTGCTTTCCAATTACCCAGTTTTAGCTAATACCTGATAGAAATGTACCAGAATGGAGAAGACTGGGAGGTCAAAACAGATAGTATAATTTCGCAAATCAGACTTCAGATGCCATTTATGTAACTGTAGTGGCACTGTACCTCTGCCCACTAGACTTGTGCTATCCCTGAAGGTACTGAGAGCTTGAAATGAGACTTTTCTGAGTTGAGATTATGTAATAAGCATAAAATACCCATCAGATTTCAAAGATTGGATATCCAAGAACCTATAAAATATCTGTAATAATCCTCTGATATATTGGGGTACATAAACTATATTCTTAAAATTAATTTTACATGTTTCTTTTTATTTCTTTTTACCGTAGATACCAGGTAACGTAAAATGACATTTATGGTTCATATTATTCCTATCAGATGGTGCTGGTCCAGAGGCCTCCACTATAAATAATGTGGTCAGCAGTCCTTAAGATTAGTAGTCAGGGGGCTTCCCTGGGGGCACAAGTGGTTAAGCACTGCACTATGAAGCAGCCACAGCTGCTACAGCATGAGTTCAATCCTCGACCGGGTTGGGGACCCACATGGCACAGCAGACCTCTCCTGTCTCGCCCACTGCTCCCCTCAGCAGTGTACTTCAGTCGATTTGCCTGTTCTGCTCCCCACTCTGTCTCTGGTTGGTCCTCTCACCCACCACCTCTGGCCTGTACCCCAGTTCTTGTATGCAAAGATAAATAAATCTTTAAAAAAAAAGATTGGTAGTCAGAGTTGCTACCAAATCTTACTCAAAATTAGGCTAATTGGAGGAGAATATGACTTGAAGTAAAAGTGAAATCAGGCCCTAATTTTTAATTTCTTCATACAAAGAATTTTAATAATACCTGATTATTATTACAGCTAAGTTATGTGTATGGGCTTGTCACTGGTTGAGATAATGTCACTACAGCACATGTAATACCTACCTTCCTTAACCTTTCCCCTAATTGAGAACATAGCCCTCATTTTCACATCAGTGGTTATTAATTGTGCTCATTTGACAGCATAGAAATGGGATGGTCAAATTTTTTGTTGTTTGTTCCCTCCACGATTGCTACTAAAACCGAGAGTAGGATCCTTTCATAGAAAATAGAGACATAATTTGATTTTTATAATTTTAATGGAAAATAAAACTTTCAATATATTATTTATGGGCAACAGGCAACTTACTGTCATTATAGGAGCATTATTGCTGGACACATGGACAGGGAGGAATTCCTGCTGACCCTGAATATTAATATACATAAGAAATTCAGCACCAAATCCCTGATGTGGGATTACCAGATTACTGAATTAAAAACACTGGAGTTCATTACTGCCAGTAAAGAATTGTGTAACTGTTGGTAAAAACAATAGTGATTTCAAGAGTAGATTGAGAACAAAACAATAATATCTTTGTAATGTGCTGAAATTGTTGCATGAATAAAACTGAGACTGGCTCCATTGCATTTCCCAGTCCGATTTGCTGACCATCTTGTCTGCCCATAATTGTTTTCTGCCATTCATTTCCTCCAATTGTCAATTATTACTAAAACAATTATGAAAAAAAAAAGTGTGTGTCTTTGTTTCCTGTTGCTGATGAATGCAGTGAAGTCACAGACCAGGCTAGTGCATCACAATCTTTTCCATTACAATGAATTATGCTGTCACAAACAGGATACAGCTCTTTACTGGGCAAAGAGGCGTGGGGCTGAATTAGCACAAACATTACTGTCAGCATGACAGCAAGAATCTAGAACACTGGGGATTTTGCTCCCCATTTTCCAAAATCATTCTAGTTTTTGTTCCTTATTAGAGAAGTAGTACATGCTTCTCCTGGAGACAAGTAGAAGAAAAAATCACAAGTACACCACCATCCAGAGATTCCTATTGTTAACATTTTCAGTATATGGATTTTTATTAACTGTTTTTCCTATACACATATTTTCAAGAAAATAGATTCACACCATGTATACATTTTCGTTGCCTTCTCTTTTTCACTTAACATTTACTATGAACAACTTCCAATACCATTAAATATGTTAATGTAATTTAATAGCTATCTAAAACTCCATGTTGTGAATATTACTTAACAATTCCCAAATTTTTTGTATGTTTAGGTCACTAGGTTCAAATTGTGTCTGTAACAAATAGGTAAACATTCTTTTATATGTATTTCTGTTTCAATTTATAATTATTTCCTTAGGAGACATTGTTAAAAGACTGTTCAATTTTTACTAGCAAATATATTGTATATTTTGAATTAAATATTTGAAACTAAAGGCCTATGGAATTTTAACAATAAAGGAATATATGGGCATTAAAAACTTGATAACCAAACCTGATATATGCGCCTACCTAACAGGATAAACAAGTAGGAAATTTCAGTTATTAGTGAATTTTAGAAACCTGTAAAACAGATCTTTTCGAAATGCCCTTTGGGCCTGCCAGCTGTAAAAGTGTAATTTCATAAAGTCCTTTTCCAGAATCTCCTAGCACAACTAGCCTTCAAACCAGTTAGGCGCCCACAGATGATTCTCTTCTGGTGGAGGCTGCGCTTCCCAGGGCTGGGCTGATTATTAGCTGGGACTGCCACTAGAGGGCAGCCAGGGACAGGGAGCGGAATTAACACCCTTGGTTCAGTTCCTTCAACATCCTGGTCTTTATGTCATTAGATACCAAAGGGAAATAAAAAACGAGGCACAAGGGGGAAAAAAAAAAAAAAAACCTATTGAAGTAATAAATCAACATGTAAGAAAACCTCTTAATAAAACTATTTTCATTTCCATATAAAGATTAACCAAAAGGCAGAGTTCTGAGGGCTTACCACAATAGGAACAATAAATGACCAGGAATCTAGTTTAAAAATGTATGATAGCATGAACAGTCAATGACCTTAGGTCACTGCAGATGGAGAAAAGGGATCCCGAGAAAATGATGAGCACCCTCTGTGTGGATTTGCAGGAACATGATCTTTAACTTCACACACACCTGGGTTCTACTTTATGTCTACCTCTCACTGGCTATGTAATCACGGGAATACTTTTTGAGCTTCAGTTTTCTGGTCTATAAAATGTGGCTTGTTGGGCCTCCCTGCTTACGCAGTGGGTTAAGCAATGCACTATGAAACAAACCACAGCCACTGCAGCACAAGTTCGATCCCTGCCCCGCGGGCCAGGGAAGGGACCCACAGGGTACAGCAGACCTCGTCCTCCCCTCAGCAGTGTGTTTCAGTCGATCTGCCTGTTCTGCTCCCCACTCTGTCTCTGGTGAATCCTCTTACTCCCCGCACCTCTGTCCTGTACCCCAGTTCTTGTATGTATAAATAAATCTTTAAAAATAAATAAATAAAAGATAAAAGGTGACTTGTCATGGAACCTGTCCACAGGTGGTTGTAAGCATTAAGAAAATGGGACATAATCGTTTTGGTATGTGGCACCTGCTCAGTCAGTTTTGGCTATTGTTATTTCTGATCTGCATTTCCCCACCTATGGTGTTTCCTTTTTTCTATCTATCACACCCTGACTATCTCATCATTGTCTCTAATGTAATATGCCTGCAACCAAAATTCTCACCTCCCTTAGTAACCTCTTGTTTAGGTTAGATTTTTTTTCTTGACTAGACCATAAAACATAACATCATCTCTATTTCCTATCCTCCTACAACCATATCCCAATTAGTTTGTAAAACATGTGGGTTGGTTCCCTCATGTGTCTCTGTCTGGCTTATTTCTCTCTTCTTGTCACCAGGACCAATATCTCGGAGACCAGTTCTCTCTCCACTAACAGGTCTTGGATCAAATGGGTAGATCTTATTATGTCATTTCCCTTTTCAAAATATCCTCAGTGGCTCCCTAGTGCCATTAAATTATATTCTAAACTCTGTAGGAAGGCAGTAAAGTCCACCACAGTCCGACCCCATCTTCCTCTAGATACTTCTCTCTTGCTTATATGCTCATTGCCTCTTCTCTGTCAAACTGCTTGATTTGTAGTTCCCTGGGGTGGTTGTCAGATTTAGGAAGTAAAAATATAGATGCTCAGTAAAATGTGAATTTTAGGTAGCCAACAAATAATAGTTGCATATATTCCATGCAATAGACATTCATACCCAATTGTGCAATATGACATGCTTAGAAAGTATTTATTCATCTGCAACTCACATTTAAGTAAGAAACTCACATTTCGTCGGGCAACCCAACTATGTTCCTTTTTTTATATATATTTAAATTTATTTAAATATATTTAACATCAATTGTAGTCACCAGGGAATTCCCACCACCATTTCACCCGTGTACCATCACTTCAGTCCCTTGTGCTCTTTCTGCCTTCATCCTGGCCCCTTCCCACCCCCTCTCCAACTATGTTCCTATCTCTGCCCATGCACACAGTCTTGAAGGCTTAAATCCCTTGCTGTACCCAAGCTCATGCCTCCACGAAGTCTGCCTGGGTCAGAGCTTTCTTACTGGTACTCAATAACTACATCATTGGTTTGGTTCCATATAAAAGGTATGCTGTGCCCTATATAATTCTCTTTCTCTAAGTAAATGATGAAATTATCAAAGTTAGAGTTTCTATTAAAAGTAGGAGACGTTAATTAATATCTTTGGTGGTGTGATATGCTGCTAATCAGTAATATAGAGTGTAAGGAGATGAGGGTGTAGGAGAAAGGGAACTTTCAGAGGCCATTAACCTAATTTTAATATGCTCATACACAAAAATCAACATGCCACACACCCTTCCCCCATAGCCTCAGGTCAGGGGGGCATGACTGCCTGACCTTGGCTTTCTTCTTCCCACAACACATGTCAACACTTCCTACTAGTGGTGGGTTACATTTGGTGACATCTAAATTTCTTACCAATGCACAAGATCTCTTCATTAATCTATTTCCACTTATATTTAAGTGAGTGGTACTATGTAAGCTGTTAAATACATCATGATTATAGCTGTGCTGAAAGCCAAACAATACATTTCTGTTTAATTAATAGAAAAGCTACAAGTAGGGGCCTCCCTGGTGGCGCGGTGGATTAAGCAACGCACTATGAAGCAAACCTCAGCCACTGCAGCACGAGTTTGATACCTGCTGCTGGCTGGGGAGGGGACCCACATGGTGTGGCAGAACTCGCCTGCCTCGCCTGCTGCTCTCCTCAGCAGTGTGTTTCAGTCGGTCTGCCTATTCTGCTCCTCACTCTGTCTCTAATGGATCCTTTCACCTCCCGTGATTCTGCCCTCTACCCCAACTCTTGTATGCATAAATAAATAAATCTTAAAAAAAAAATCTACAAGTAATCAATTTTTTTCAGAGTTAAGTAACTCCTAATTTTATAACATACTCTCAGGAGCTTAAAAGTACGTGAAGAAACCTATTGAAAGTGTTAAACAATTCAGAAGAAGAAATCCCTTGAATTTTTAAATAACTGGCATTTCATGAATACATTTATGAGCATCTGTGGGCATCCAGAAAGCAATGACCAGAAATAAGATATGTAGAAGTGGAAAAAACATTTTTAGAATAAAATACATAACCCATTTATCTATTTTTTAAATTCTTCATTAGTGTTTAAAACATTTTTATTCTCCTAAAGTAAACAGATGAATGTGTTGAATGAGAAAGTTATTTTGAAACTGCAAAGGGATTGAGTTCAAGGTTAATGGAAGCCAGACTACTGCCAGCAACCTCTACTGCTAGACACATGAAATGGCGACTGATTAGGGAGCTTAGGTTTCACTTGTGGAAATAATAAAATGGGTTCAGAATTGACTTTGTAGCACTTGAATGTTCTGGAAATAAGAGCTAAGAGTTTGTTTTGTTTCTTTAGACCCATCATATTTTTCCAGATTAATTTTATTTCCTTCTATAATTTAGAATTTAAATTCGACTAATGCCTCTTGCCTTCTGTTCAAGAATATTACATATTGCTACAGTTCCCATGAAATGAGTGCTAATGTTCTAATCAGAAAAAAAAAAAAAAAATAGCCCATAAGTGCTGCTTGGAAAGACAACAGACCTTGGGATCCACATGGAGGCAGAACCAGGCCTCCTGTGCCCAGTGAGATCTGACTGGGTCAGCTTTTCTGGCTTCCAGCTTTGCTCTCTTCCTGTGACTGTTTCCACACACACTAATCACA
This sequence comes from Galemys pyrenaicus, assembly GCA_019455555.1. Taxonomy (NCBI): domain Eukaryota; kingdom Metazoa; phylum Chordata; class Mammalia; order Eulipotyphla; family Talpidae; genus Galemys; species Galemys pyrenaicus. The sequence continues at coordinate 20,619,391 of JAGFMF010012281.1, forward strand.
AACTGGGATAAGCCAAAATAACAGTAACACATTTCCTTCTGCTCTTCCTTTTTAATAAACCACGAAAAACTTACTCTTTGTTTGTCATTGTGGTAACATTAATCAAGTTACTTTAGGACACGAATTATCAGCAGTGGATGCAAATGTGGTGCATCATTTAAAAAAACTTACTTGTTCGATTCAAGAAATGTTAAAAGAATCTGGAATGTCCCTAGGAGCTTTCCAAGTTTTCAGAGGCAGCATCAACTGTCCCTGGACTTAATCCATCCCCTTTTGAACTTTCCACTTCCAAACCCAGTAACATATTTCAGATCACTCAGAAAATAGATGCTGAATGAATATTTTGAAATAATAATTTCAATGTATATACCCTGAACAGTTTCTATTACTGGAAGCTGTTCAATCCTGGATTTTGTGTATGTGTGTTTCTAGAAGATTCTCTTTTGTCTGAAATTGAATCTAGAAGCTTTGTATTTAAAAAATCTTTATCATTACTTGATTTTATATAAGTTTTAGCTTAAGTTTAAATTTTAGTTTAATGCATATCCTCATTTTTGCTTAAGAACATGTATTCTACACTAGTATTGATCAAAGACATGCCAAATAAACTATTATTAACCATCATTTCTAAAGGATAGGAAAAATGACAAATATTAAGGAAATATTTCTCAAAAATGATCTTCATTGAAATTATACTATTTAATACCTTTTGGTCATGAAACTGGTTAAAAGAGTGGCAATAAAGTGATTTTAAGGAAACAACTATTTTTCAAAAAAAATTTTTTTGTTGGTGTGAAAGCTGTGGAAGTCATAACTGAGTATGGTTTCCACATTTCTTCAGAGACACAAGCAAAGCTCAGTGCAAGTTGCATGAGGATCTGCCCTGAAATCACATACACGGTCTGTGTGTAACACTCAGAGCTCACGACTCTCATGTAGGCACCACCACAGACAGTCTTAAAAATGACACTTACCTTCCCTCGCAGGCATGGAATCATTTCAGGCTCATCTCTATTGCATCGTCTCTTTCTTTTCACTTCTCCAAACCCTAACAAGTTTCTCTTCCATGTGTTCAGTGTCCAAGCACCTAGGCAGTCCTGTACATTCTTCTAAAAAGCTGTCATTACCTCCATTACCCAAATCTAGTTCAAAAGTGGGAAGAGAAAAAAATTCGAATTTGCAAGCTGTTTACTCCTGAGGACGACAGTGAAGCTGCTAAGCTTTGAACTCCATGAATTAAAGGTTGTTTGGCTAAATGGCAGGCATACTTCCTCCTATTCTTTCTGAACTTAGTTTTCCTGCCTTCAGTGGAGCTTTTTCCTTTCCTGGGCTATAAATAGGCTGGTTGTAAGAGTTCTGAGGAAAGAAGAAGGCAGGAAATGTACTTGGTTTCAAAAAGCAGTCTTAGAGGTGTGTGTGCATGTGTGTGTGTGTGCGCGCGTGTGCACACACACACACGTGTTTCTTTCAAATGAATACCAATAAACAAGCTAAGGAAAATTCTGCTTTGGTATATGTGCCATAGTCAAAATAATCTTTTATTTCCTATAGTCTCGGTTTTGGTCAAAGTTGTCATTTCCCATAAGCAGTCTGGGTTTGGAAATGTATTATTTTCTAAAAATATAAATAAACCTACATCAAATCGATCCTTCATTTCCTAGAGGTATGCCGCCTAGACTGAATTTCCAGGGGGCACAGGGGACTACCATCTTTACCTCTTTACATTCGAGAAGAAAGAGGTGATGTTCTTTTTGAGGAAGGTTCTACAAAAGAAATGTATCATCAGATATCTTTTACTTAGAAGAAATGATGAAGTTAATTTATAAACAGGTTGTCCATCTGCACTAAACCAGTAGGTTATCCACAACCTTGCTGTTCAAAGTTGTTCATTTTCTGTCACAAATATATATAACATAAATGAAAATAAATATTAGAAACTTTTCTACATGTCAGATTGAACAAAATGTTGATATTGTCTGATACCATTGAAGTGTGGAGAAATAAACATTCATAAAATAGAAGATAGAATTATGAATGTATATAAACTATTAGGAGGGCAATTATCAAATTCATTCAAAAAATTTTAATGTTCATTCTCTAACAAAAACTATTAACATAGTTGAATCTGTGAAGGGTGAATATAGATCTAGAGAGGGGGTACAGGTTAGTTGACATATACATATTTTGTAATTTTTAAAATTTTTGTACTACATATGCCATGCTTTAAAAAACTTACTAATTTTAAAGGCAGAATTTAAAAACTTATTTTTTTAAAGATTTATTTATGCATACAAGAATTGGGGTATAGGCCAGAGGTGTGGGGGATGAGAGAAGTCACCAGAGACAGAGTGGGGAACAGGGCAGAATGATCTACTGAAATACACTGTTGAGGGGTGCAGTGGGTAAGACAGGAGATGTCTGCTGAGCATGTGGGTCACCTCCCTGCCTGGGGATGAACTCATGCTGCAGTGGCTGTGGATGCTTCATGGTGCAGTATCTAACCTCTTGCGCCACCGGGAGCCCTCTTAAAAACTTATTTTATAAGGTCCTTTATATGGTTCAATTTTTTTCTCTTAATCAACAAATCTGTTATTTATTTATCCATCATTCACCATTTGCTGTCTGTTAACAGCTGCGCTTTACATTGGGGCAACACTTTGAGCTGCAATACAGAGATAACTAGAGACTCCCTTAAAAGAAGGGTGCTCGGCAAACCAGTTCATCAGTGGCACTTTGATCAGACTCTCTGGGATGGGACCTAATAATCTGCATTTTAACTGAACATGAGTCCGATGTTCCTAATCCATGAGAAACACTGGTCTGTAGAACTATTTCTATTTCTGATTTTGTTTAGTATCCCACTTCTAAAGAATTTAAGCAATTGGTTGTTATTTTTATGTTAGAATAAGGAAAATCTTTTAAGATGTCTTTTACATTGGTGACTCCTATTAGAAGACTACGAACGTTTTTACATATAATGTTAAGAAGACACACATTCCCCAATTGCTTTGGAGAAGTTAACTGAAGAAAGGAAAGACAAAGTGATGGAAACATCAAGCTGATGATATTTGAGCACAAAGGCAGTCTCACATTTGGGCTCTCACATGATAAGATGGATAGATTCAAAGCAAACTTTACTAATCTGTATATTTGAAAATTATGAGTTGTCTAAAATTAGGTAAAACCAAAGAAAATATGAAGAAATTAAAACTTTCTAGATGAAAACAATATGGTTCAGCCCCTATTTTTTTGTTTAGTGATGTGATTGTTGTTATCTGACATGGTCATTTCTTGTCCATTTGTTGCCTTAATGCAGAACTTGTATAATAGGAACAATAGCTAGAACAATGAACTCAGCCAGAGCTGATGAGGGAAAAGCAAGAATATCTCTATCCCACGCACAGATGGGGAGGAAAAGATTTCTTTAAAAAGAGAGCCAGACAAGCGTGAATGACCTCCTTTTAATAGCAGAAAGGAAGAAGTAAGTTCATGGTTATCAGGACATAACAGCTGCAGTGTACTGAAGTGGCTGAAAGGTGCATGAGTTGACATCAGCGAGAAATGGCTGGCAGTGGGGTAAGATGTCTCCAAAAGTGAACTATTCTAACACACCCTAAGTCCTCTTACCAGACATTCATTGTTCTCTGGAAATGTTCCTTCTTTTTTGATGGAGAACTCTTTTAATTCTCAAAAGTAACAACTTCAAAGAACTCCCCATATTGCTCATCTCTAGAAAAGAAACATTAAAACATTTACAAGAATGGAAAGGCTTTGTGCTTTAATCCTAAATTGAATATAGACTCTCCCAAAAAGACATTAGTGGGAAAGTCAAAGCACTCCCAGGAAAGGTAATATTTGACTTTCCCCAAATATTGTGGTTCTGCAAGGAGAAAAAGGACAAATTTAGTTACATGACTGTAAATTCTGGAGTAAATAGGACCAATCTAAAGGACTATATACCCTTTCTACTGTGTGTACTGGGTGCCTATAGATTTCATCTAAGCCCTGCTCTAGGAAAGGAAGCATGGGAAAAGTAGACAGAGCCTGGGCCTGAGAATACACACCTGTCTTCAGGTTTGACTGCCTCATAACCTCCAGATGACCTTCAAGCCATCAAATATCAATTTCCTCATCTATTCTTCAAATTAGAATAAGATCTGCCTTTTTAGAATTAAGTGTAATTAAGCAACCCTAACATAAAAATAACAACCAATTGCTTAAATTCTTTAGAAGTGAGATACTAAACAAAATCAGAAATAGAAATAGTTCTATAGACTGACAATCTGTAAGTGGTCGTAATGGTGATTGAAATTATGATAGTGACAAGTTGTCTCCTTAATTTTTTTTGTCAAAATAGGCTGCAAAATGGTATTTGCCACCCTCTGTCTATTTAATGTGCAGGATAGGGATTTTTCTCTGCTACTTTGGATATCTACAATAGCAGATATGGTATGTGAGATTCAACAGAAACTGTGGGGAAGGTGAGAGAGAGAGAGTGCAAAAGAGAGAGAGAGAATGGGATAGTGGAAGGAAGGAGGGAGAAAGTGAAAAGAAGGAAGGAGGAGGGGAATCAGACAGGCAGGAAAGCACGTTCATTAAGCACGTTCATTTTTGCTTTGCCATAAATAATGCAGACTCAGTCATTAGATTTTTCATTATAGGGAGTCTGATCCTTAAAGGCGACATATTCATATCTTAAACATGATTTTAAGTATTTGACTATTTAATTTGCTCTTCTGCTTCATTATTTCATGTGCCCTTACAAATGAAAAACCAAAAACTTCAAGTGGGCCTTGAGCCAGTGGGTCCACTGGTGTTAGTAATAAGATCCTTCCCATTTGGGGTCCCCTTCCCCAGAGTTGACTCTGTTCTCAGTAGGCTGTCCTCATAGAGAGGAGATGGCTGCAGCAGTCCTGCCCTTCATCCTCCCACATTCAAGCCTAGTTTTAGAGAGAACTCTACTTTCTCAGGGAAGTGTCACCCAACACCTAATGGCTTAGGCGGAATTAAGTGCTGAGCCAATCTTTGTGATAGGAAGAACATTTTTAATTGATTTAGAGTAGACTGTGTGCTTTACTCCAGCGATCAGGAATAGCAGAGATTTTGGCAGGCCAAGGGGGGAGACCAAACACTTGCTATCCTGCTACTGTGACTTTTACGTATTTAAGATGCTACACAGTTCTGTTCATAGAATAATAGTGATATTACCTTATATTTTTGTATATAAAAACCCATCATGGTTTCCCAGAAGAAAAGGAATTATTACCAAAAGAATAAAGTGTTTACTCAGAGAAGCAAAAGCTTCTAGAGTGGCCTCCCTGGTGGCACAGAGGTTAAGCACCACCCTCTGAAGCATCCACAGCCACTGCAGCACAAGTTCAGTACCTGACCAGGGAGGGGACCCACATGGCGCAACAGACCTCTCCTGTCTCGCCCACTGCTCCCCTCAGCAGTGTGTTTCAGTAGATCTGCCTGTTCTGATCCCCCACTCTGTCTCTGGTGATTCCTACCATCCCCCACGCCTCTGGCCTGTACCCCAGTTCTTATGTGCATGAATAAATCTTTTTTAAAAAGCCTCTAGAAACTGTCCCTTCTAATAATAAATTACAACAGAGATTTTAAGGTTGTTCAGGGTAACTGATGTGAATGAGAACCTTCTAGAAGCTTCTTCTAGAAGTAAAGAGAGTTCAATATCAACTTCAAGCTATCTTTTTTTTTTTTCCCAAAGTGATGTGAATCTCTCACAGTTCATGACTCCAAAGGATAAGTCACCAAAAGTTAACAGGCTTACACGAGAAGGGAGAGGAAATTATAAGAACTCACTTAACTAAGCATCAGGAAGAACAAAGGAGGAAGGGTATTAAGATATCCAGAAACCAATACTGGAACATCATCTTGACACTTTTCCTCAAATCTCTGATTCAAACTCTGAAGCTGGATTCTCCATGGTTTATATCCTCACAAGGACCGTGAAGTGACCAAAGAGGAGAGGGGGCTCTTTTCTCCCACTCCCAGTGAGAAAACTCCTGTGCAGGACTTGGACTGACTTGGGCCACACACATACCTCTTGTAATAATCACTGTGACCTGAGTAACTGGCTCAGCTTGTCTCACGACCATCACAGTGTCAGAGACTGACTCTGCTGAAGAAGGTGGGGAAAGAGCTGGACGGACAGAACTTCAGGATGTTAGAACATGCCTCCCACTCAGATACTAAAGGCATTGGTTCCAGAGATTGTGAGTAGTGCTAGGTCAAGGTAAGCCAAAAGAAAGATGAAGCATTTGAACTTCTCAAAATTCTGATCCGGTGGCTTGTATCTAAGCGAAGACATTTCTTCGCCTTCATGCTGTGTCTGCTTACAGGATGTGAAAAGCAGGAAAATTTAGAAGTAAAATTACAGCCTAGAAAATCCTGGGAATTAGCTCACCACATGAACAGGGAGCTTCTACTTTCGACCTGTTGATGTCAAAGCTGGACTCGTGAGCTACCCTGGTCAAACAGACAGTAGCTCAGGAACTCTGCTCCTGGTTTTTTGAAATAGTTTTTGCTAGTCTGGAGAGGATGTGATTGCAATTTGGATAGAGAACATCAGGAGTTCTTGCAAACATAAGTATTTCTCAAAATGGTGTCCAAGTGTAGAGTCTATAATTTTTTATTAAAATATTTACTTTTGGATTTTATTTATAATGATAATCTTCAAAGAATTAATATGCAAAGTCATCCACCTTTTAACTAAGTATTGTCATGTGATATTAGTGAGTAAACTTGCAGTAGTAAATAAGTAAAGGACATGTTTGTATTCAGAAAATAAATCAGTGAAGAGTTGGAAATAAGAGTTTGGAAATAAGAGTTTGGAAATAAGATCTTTAAAGATGTAATTTGTTGAGTATATCTAGATAAAATCATCTTGGATTTAGGTCTGACCTAAACTCAATGACGGGTGTCCTTATAATAAGAGAAGACACACAGAGACTCACAGAAATGAAGGCAGAGTTTGACATGATGTAGCTACAACTCAACAACCACCAAGAAATGCATGAAACAACCAGAAAGTAGGAAGAGATAAGGAAGGACCCTTACCTAAACAAATGTTTCTGGAAGCATGGTATTATGAAGGTACATGAGTTCTTCAGTATCCCACTTACTGGCTTTCAGAAAAGACTGGGGAATTGCAAAGGCTGTGATCATTACCAGGCATAGAGACATATTTGAGATGTGTCTTTTCATTTATTGCCCTCCAAGATCCTTACAATGTTACTTACCTTCTAAATGTTCCTTACCTTCTAAAGATATAATTTTATGGAGACCTGGGTGCCAAAATGTAGGTCTAGGCATCAGTGAAGGGGAAGTCTCTAGAGGCAGTCTTCAGCTGGAAAGAGTTGGCATCTTTCTTCATTATCAACAACCTCATTATATGAGACATTCCTTTCATGGGTAATCTGCAATAGTAACTTAGCTGATTTTGAGATCAACTAAAGTTTGAATACCAAAGGCACCAAGTTCAGACACCAAATGCAAGGACCATAGACAAGGACACTGGTTCTTCTACTAGGGAGGTGAAAGGTCTGATGAATTCTCAACATAAGAGTGTACTTAGAAGTCTCAGCTCAGAAATCAAGCATCCTTATTGGGCAAGGACTTGGACCTAAATGCTGTGTGATGTTGTGAACATTCTTTCCTGGTTCAGAGACACAGTTTCTCCACCTGATGATGAAAGCTTCCTGATACAAATTGGATATGGAAAGATCCTGAGGTTGAGATGGAGCAGGGAAGGCAGAAAGGTGTGTGAAACCTAAGATATCTGTAGCTTTGGATAGTAGGCTATTTGACTTCTTTTTTTTTTTTTTTAAAGATATATTTATTTATGCATACAAGCACTGGGGTACAGGCCAGAGGTGTGGGGGGTGAGAAGATTCACCAGACAAGAGTGGGGAGCAGAACAGGCAGATCAACGGAAGTACACTGCTGAGGGGAGCAGCGGGCACAGCAGGAGAGGTCTGCCATACCATGTGGGTCCCCTCCCTGGCTGGCAGCAGGGATCGAACTCGTGCTGCAGTGGCTGCGGTTTGCTTCATAGTGTGTTGCTTAACCCACTGCGCCACCAGGAAGGCCCCTATTTGACTTCTTAAGCCATGGCTTGGCTTTCAAAATAGCATGGTGGCCCAACTTATGCCCAAGTTCAAGGAATGCCTTGAGTTGAGCTTTAGACCTGTATAATGTAATATACACACTAGCTTGAACTCCCAAACTTAACATAGATAAACATAAAATCTAAATAGAAAAGTAACTCCTGTACAAAACTCACTTCAAATTTTAGAGTCTGTGGTCCCTACTCTTCAGCCTGGGTGGGCTTTAATAACTTTCTTGATGAAACAATGTGGCAGACATTGATGATGTGTGACTTCTGAAGTGGAATCAGAAAGAGACAGTCTTTGATGGCTTCTTTGGAGACCGTTGCTCTGGGAACCATTAGTTGTCATGTAACAAATCTAGATACACTGAGACCATCATGTGAAGGAACCATATGAGAGATGAGAGAAAGAGTCAGACCTCAGGAACCCCTGCCCCCAGCTACTTGGTCATCCCTGCCGAGGTGCTAGAAGCTTTCAAGACAATCCCAGCCTCAGCCACCACCTGAACACAGCCTCATGAGAGACCTCCATGACCATCCAGAACATCCAGCCAAAGTGCTTCCTAATTCCTAACCTGCTGAAATCTTGAGAGATAAGAAATACTTGTTATTATTTTAAGTTGATAAGTTACAGAGTGCTTTGTGATATAACATTCAATAAAAAGACCAAGCCAGAGAATCACTAAAACTTCCCAAGAAAGCCCAGTGATTCTTGAAATTGCCTTTGATTTTTTTTTTTTTTTTGGAAAAAGTTGTAGAGAGGAATTGAAGATCCTGTTGCAGCTACATCTTGCATCATTGCTACAAGGAAGGCAGTCCATCCTCACCATGCTGGTATGAGCAAGACACTGCTGCCTGAAGAGTGCTACAGTTTACTCCTGAAGCATCTGAAGCATCAGAATAACAGGGATAATGATGATTTGCTCATAATTGCCAGAGGCTTTGAGAACTACAGTGGTAAATGATAAAGATGTCATTCTTTACTACTGTTAGGGGAGGGAAATGGTTAGTTGAGGCAAAAGCAGGAGTTGGCTAAGTGATCAGAATTAGGGTTGGGCTCCAGAATAAGACTGAGGTGCTACAGTTTTAAGTAATTATATGTATATATATGTATTTTTAAAGATATATTTATTTATGCATACAAGAGCTGTGGTATAGGTCAGAGTCGCAAGAGATAAGAGGATTCACCAGAGACAGAGTGGGGAGCGGAACAGGCAGATTGACTGAAATACACTGCTGAGGTGAATAGAGAGTGAGTCAGGAGAGGTCTGCTGCACTATGTGGGCCACCTCTCTGGCAGGGAATTGAACTCAAGCTGCAGTGGCTGCAGATGCTTCATAGTGCAGTGCTTAACTCCTTGCACCACCAGGTAAGTCCAGTAATTGTATTTTTTAAGTCCAAACATCCTCTACACCCTGTTTTGTGCTGTTGGGGATGAAACTCTACAAATGACATTTCTGCTTTTCCAGCTGCATCTCTTTTAAACTCTACAAGGGCTCTGTAGATGGCACTAGAGGGAACCTGAAAAGATGGAGGAAGTAGAGCAGATTTGCTGTTTCCCATCTGCTTCCTATTCCTGTGACATAACCCTTGCAAAACTGCTGCACTCCAGAGGGCACTTTCTTCCCACAGCAACAGCTAAGTCCACTTCTCATCCCCCCCCCCCTTATAGAACCAAACCTTTATAGACCCAAAACCCATCACAGACACCAGCCCTGCTCAGCCAGTTTTACCTCCATATAGATTTGCATTTCTGCTCTACAGGCATTTCTTTATATTAAAATGCCCCAGTTCACATATCTGGTATGATTTTTGCTTCCTTATTGGGCCCTGCCTGATAGACATTCCTTCAGGATAATCTGAATTAGTAATTCAATTCAAGTTGGGGTTAACTGACATTCAAACACCAGAGAGACCTAGTTCAAATACCAAAGCGAGGACCAAAGATGGAATTTGAAGCAGTGATCAGAAAGTCAGTAGGTTCAATCTGAATAAATGTAGAATCTAAATATGAGTAGGACACAACAAGATAGAAGATGAACATGGTTCATTATCAACCCACCCCTCCCCCCAAGACCTATTTGCTATGATTCAAATTCAGCAGAATAAATAGGGCAGGCTTTCCCAGGTGAAATGGGGTTTTAAATGCGTTGTTGAGGTTGGAGTATGCAAAATGATTCCTAATGTGTGTTGTCTATGGTCAGAGTCAGATAGATATGGAAAAGAGGGTTCTTTGCTGCTTCATGGCTTTTTCTGCTCACCAGATCTACTCCAAGGACCAGTACAGCCTGAGACCAAGGCACTTAATATGTGAAAGCATTGAATATGTGCTCAGAATTATTCATGCTGTGCACTTTGCAGAGTGTTAATCTCACTGACTTTTCAGATCTAGACTGTCCTAACCTATGAACTCTCATCATCGCCCTATGTGTGCTCCAGGTGTTTCAAAATTCACCAAAACTGGATTTCACACCTTTTATTCAATTTTTCCCCATGAAAGTTAAGTGTGAAGCACTACATTCCCTCAGTGCAGTCACAACAGCAGAAATCTGGGATCCACTTAGTATCCTTCCATCTTCCTCCCCTCTCACTTGCTTCAGACTGTTTGGATAATCTGTATAGCACTTCAGTGAACAAGATGCAGTCCTGCTGCCTAGCTGGGAGAAAAGAAAGTCAAAGGCAAATCTAGGATAGACTTTTTATTCACATGTCTCTCTTAGAGGGGAGTCATGAGAAATTGAGAAGATGGGGGTGGTGCTGGTGACTGGGAACATGGAGAGGGATCTGCAGGGAGATTTTGTGACCAAGAGCTGTTGACTTAAGTTGTCTGATTCTGGAATGAAAAAGTCCCCTGGCAGGAAACCCTGTGGAGATAACAGACTAAACCATCCTGCCATTGTCAGCCCCACAGGGGTTGAAGAACTGGTGAAAAAGGAAGTTGTTTTATTATATTGTTTTGGTTTGGTCTTAAAGAGATATCCTTAAAATGTATAGTATTGTCTCGAATAAATACATAGAAGATATGCAAATTTAAGAGATTGCAACCATACTGGATAACAGAATAGGGATTTCAGAAGTTCCTGACAGATTAAAGTGACAGGACAAATGTCAGAAGGTCAAAGGTAAAGATGTCAGAAGGGGAGCAAAGGTTAAGTTCTGCATTGTGGTCCTAAAAAATCACTTGCACAAGTTCAGAATGGGAAGGCACAGCTTACCAGTTGTGCATACTCTTCACATTAGTTACTGACGTTATATCATTCAGAGCATGCTAATTGTGTAATTACAATTCCCAAGCCTCCGTGGTTTGGAGATAACCCATGGAGAAGAAAGTTTAGAGGGGACGACCATGCCATTTCCACCTTGCAAGTCCTCAGATGCCCATGAGCTTGTCCAGTAAAAATATTTTAGATCCTATTATCTCATTTTAATTGTTAACATTCATGTTGGAAAAATGGCTTAATATTTCTGCAAAAAAAGACCAAGTGAAAGAAAATGACAGCAAAAGAAATCTAAGGGGAATGGCAGGGCACACCTTTCCATTCTGAGTAAAAACACTTCATTAGTTATATTACAAAGAAAAAAAAAAAGAATAAAAGAAGGACAATATAAATAGACCACCAGGAAGTGGTCCCTGAAATCTAAAATTTTCAAGAAGATGATTTGAAGTGTGACTTTATATCCACTAACGGTAGCCATTAATGATAAACTGTTCCCTAGTTGGCTAACATATTTATCTAGAAATAATATGAAATTTGGTGACTAGCATGACATTAAAAAGCTAAACATCCAGAACAGGAGGACAAACTTCAGCAATTGTTTAGAGATGTCTAAATGTAGAACAAACCTGGTTCCACAAAGTTCGTGACAAATCTCATGGAACTTACCAATAATTGTTTAGAAGTTTCTTTTGATGTCTTTTTTTTTTTTCCTTCACAATTAAGGAACAAAAGCCACAGAGTGGGGTCTCTGGCTTTTCCTGCCATAGTAAAAAAAAAATAATGGTTGAAATAAATGTAAAGCAAAAGATCAACAAACTAAATGGCATTGCTTTGTCAGCTGATTTTTTGAGAAGTCACAGAAAACATCACTGAAGAAATAAAGAAAAATTTCTTAGAACAGGTGACTTGGTATGGGCTGTGCGCTTGATGAAAGTACAAATGTAACTAATATGTCTCCGCTGATGGTATTTGTTAAATTCTATTTCAGTCACTACATTCCTGAAGATATTGCTTTGTTCTAAGGCATTTTAAAGAAAGTTCTTACTGGAAAATCCTACCAAAGACTATCCCAGTGATAATTTCATAAGTAAAACCTATTTGTTTGTTTTTTTAGGAAAAATGCAAAAGTGTAACCCCTGAATTCAGAAGAGTAAAATCTATTTCTACAGAGATGAAAAAGGAAAGATTTCAGGAAACCTTGATGGATACTTTCATCTCTTTGGTGTTCATCAATATTTCATTCCTTGGGGAGGAAGCATAGCAAAGAAATTGGTGCTGGAAATGTACACAATGTCACTGAGGTGATTGCTTTTAACGAAAAAATGTAAACAAAAATTTGCAAGATAGTCATGAGATGAACAGTCTGTTTAGATTACATAATAACCCGTTTTCTTCTACCCAACATTGCTTCCTTCTATTCCCTTCTCAGGCATTGTTTCCAGGAATACTCCCCTAATTCAATTCCTGTCTGAGGAGCTCCGTCTCAGAGTGCACTTCCTGGGAAACCCAGCTTGCAGCAGAGGCAGGAGTGGTCCAAGAGGACAGATACTTGTAAGGGATTCAGGAGTTGCTACCAACCAGCCAGCTAGCAGGGAGAACCTGGTCCGTGAGTGGGCTAACGGCTATGTAATGGGACAAGAAAAGAATGTGATAGGCATCCTGGTGATCCACTGTGGTGCCCTGTTCCCTTGCTCATCATGGTGATAAAAAGGCAAAGACAGCAGTCATGTTTAAGGGCAGAGGAATTTGAAGCTCAGAGCCCTCAGGAATGAGACTCATCTGGATTTTATAAGCAAATCAGCCATCTCATCAAAGATGACACTAACTGTGAAGAGGTCTAGACCGAGTAGTGGTTGATCAGTATTATTTGTCACTCTAATTGCTGGGCTCCAATTGCAGGCAGCCAGGGTTCTGACTTATCTTACTAAACGTATCTATCTAAACTTACTAGCTTATCTATCTAAACTTCTTAGTGGTTTCCTCCAGGAAGATTTCCAGCAGGACCTTGAAGGAACTTTTCCCAGAATTCATGAGAAGTAGATTCGAGTTGTACAAATGACAGACCATAGTGGATGCTGTGATGTGCCAGACACCTTGAAAACTGAAGGACTTGTTCCTCCAGCTATTGAGGGTCCTGTTACTGTAACCTCTAGAGGTAAAAGTGCTGATGTTATGCTGTGTGTTCGGTGATGCAGAGCTGAGTCCAGCAGACAAGATGTCAGTGTGGAGATGGAGGGCTCTTGCTCTCCGAGGCAAATAGCAGAACTCCTAACTTCTCCGTGACTTTTATTGAGCAGGAGAACAATTAACAAGCAGGTGTTTCTTGCTAAAAAAAGCATAGCCCAGAAGTACAAGGTCGCACAGTTGTGTGTCAATCCCGCCTGCATGTAACTACCCACTACTATTATCTAACAACTTTTTGTTTCCTCATTATCTCCTTCCAGAGTGAAAAAGTGTATGCCTCGATCCTAGGAGTGCAGCTCCTGTTACTGTGACTTGTTTGCAAGTCTCTCAAAGATCTCGGCATAATACTCTTTTCTGTCTTTGATTGTTGCTTATAGCTCTTGCAGCCTCTGACTTCCCCCAACAGGGTGCTGCTGGCTGATTTTGTTCAGAAATTACTGTTGGCTGGCCTTGCTTAACATCCTGCCTTTTTCCCTGGGGCAGCCCAGACAAAACACCTGGTCAGTGTGTAACGTAAAGCCTCAGTCCCCTCATCTTATCTCAGGACAACATTAAAGGGTCATCCCCATCATCACAGTAGGGTCCCCACAGGGTTGGTCCAGTCTTTGTTGAGATGACATCATAGCCAGTGTCTTCTGTCCAGTGCTTCCTCTTCTTCCCTTCCACAGTGCTGGACACCCTAGAGAGCTCCCTATAAAAACTGCTGCTCACAAATCCCCATCCCAGAGTGTGTTTCCTGGGAAACCCATCCTTCAGTAGGAGCATTATTGGGACACCTGAGGGCATTTGAATATGAACTCTTGGTTAGATCACAGGATCATCTCAACATCACATTTCTTGATTTTTTATCATATGTTGTGTTTCCAAAGAATGTCCTATTCTTAAGAAACACACACTAAAATAAATAGGGGCAAAGGCACATAATATCTGCAACTTAAGTTCAAATGACTTTCTTTTAAAAAAGTGCCCATGGAGAGGTTGAGGATCAAAGAGAAAGAGAGGACAATGGGGCAAAATATGAAAAGTTAGGGGCCCTCCCTGGTGGCGCAGTGGGCTAAGCAACACACTATGAAGCAAACCGCAGCCACTGCAGCACAAGTTCGATCCCTGCCCCCACCTGGGGAGGTAACCCACATGGCGCAGCAGACCTCTCCTGCTGTGCCCACTGCTCCCCTCAGCAGTGTATTTCGGTTGATCTGCCTGTGCTGTTCCCCACTCTGTCTGGTGGATTCTCTCACCCCCTGCACCTCTAGCCTGTACCCCTGTGCTTGTATGCATAAATGAATAAATCTTAAAAAAAAAAAAAGTTAGTAATCTGGGAAATGTTGGGGTATAACCCAAGTGCTTCCCCAACAGAATTTGAAGCTCACCCTGCATGCAGAAGGCAGGGAGAGGCCTAAGAAAGAGGCAAGCCTCTCCGTATTGGTAGAAATTTTAATGAAGAAGGGAACTTATGAGGCTTTATCAGGGGTGTGTATTTGGGGGCTTTAACTGTGTTCAGTTGTGTATGTAGTCCAGATAGTCTCAGCAACAGAGCACACATTCCACATTTTCTCCAGCTGTATTCTAGGAGCAGTTTCTGAGAATATACATTCTCAGGGAAGAGGGACTGTGTGTGACATAAAAGCCCAGTCTAGTCATCTTATCTCAGGACAGCATGAGAGCCTCTGATTGCCAGGGTTCAGCACTTTGATCAAACAGATGGTCATGTCCTGCCCTTTTGATTGCCTTCCAAACAGTAAAAGCTAAAAAGGGGCTTATTTATTTCTATTGAAATAATACTGCCACATAATAAGTTTCAGCTATCCATCTCTGAAAGTTAACATATCCACATACGACATTAAAAGAATGTCTGTTCTTCACAAAAATACTGATTCAAAAGAATATCTGGGCCTCCCTGGTGGCTCAAGAGGTTGAAGCAGCAGCAGCCACTGCAGCACGAGTTCGATCCCTGGCCAGGAAGGGGACCCACACGGCACAGCAGATCTCTCCTGCTGCTCCCCACAGCAGTGTACTTAAGTCATTCTGCCTGTTCTGTTCCCCACTGTGTCTCTGGTGAATCCTCTCACCCTGCCCACCCTCTAGTCTCTGGCCTGTATCCCAGTTCCTGTATGCATAAATTAAAAAATCTTTTTTAAAAAAGCAATGCCTGAACCCCTATGTTTATTGTATCACTATTTACAATAGGTAAGACCTGGAAATAACCTAAATGCCCGAAAATAGATGATTGGATCAAGAAGATGTGGTATATATACACTATGGAATACTATTCAGCAATCGAAAAAGATAAACTAGACTCATTCATAGAAACATGAATGGAGCTGGAAGGGATTATGCTTAGCTAAATAAGTCAAAAGGCAAAAGAAAAATACCAGATGTGTTCACTTCTAGGAGGAATATAAGGGAAACAAGGGACCAAGGAAAGGAATAATAACAATAAAAAAAACCACAATACAACAAAAACGACAGACAAAGACAAATCAGAAACACTTTGTGTAGGGGGGTGGGGAGAGGGAATGGGAGGAAGGCAGAAAGAGCACAAGGGACTGAGGTGGTGGTGCACTGGTGAAATGGTGGTAGGAAATGATGTCAAATATGTATAATTAAAGAAAAAATTCTAACAGTCTTAAATATAAAGAGCTAGAAAAAGAATGGTCTTATGCAAATTTATGCAAGTCAGCTAAATCATATTGCAAATACTAGTTACTCCTTACTTTCATTCAGATTGCTGTTCATACTTTCTTATACAAATGACCCAATAACTACATTTGACAAATGCTGAACAAACATGAAATCTGTAGATAATTGATGATTAAGTGCAATTGGCAATAAAAATGCTGTAGAAAAAAAAAAAGAATGTCCATTCTTAGGAAACACACTGAAGTCCAATTCTATCCTTTACCATACCCTTGTCCCCTTTTATCTCATTTGCTCACTCACCTCCCACCCCCTTTCCCTTCTAGTAACCACTGTTTGGTCTCGTAGTCTGAAAATTTATTTTCATTTTATTTAGTTCATCTGTTTTTTTTGTTCTTCTCTATGTATCATACATGAGTGAAACCTACAGTGCTTGTCTTTCTGACTATTTCACTATGCCTAAAACCCTCCAGGTTTATTCATGTTGTTGCAAAGGATAAAATTTATTTTTTTTGATCCCTTAAGCCTAACATCTCATATCTCATGCACATCACATACCATATATCTTTATCCACTCATTCATTGATGGGCACCTAGGTTGTTTCAGTTCTTGGCTACTGTAAATAATGTTGCAATAAACATAGGGGTGCATCTATCTCTTTTAATTAGTATTTTTGTATTTTTAGGTAAATACCCACAAGTAAGATAATTGGATCATATGAAATTTCTGGTTTTAATTTTTTGAGAACTCTCTAAACTGTTTTCCATAATGGCTGGACCATTATGGTATATGGGAATTACCAGAAAGGGAAGGAAATATTGATATAGTACTTGCAACATTTCTATGTTTAAATTTATATCAAACTAAAAAGTTACAAAAGTTAAATAACTAGATTCTTTTTTTAAAAAAAAAGATTTATTTATTTATGCATATAAGCACTGGGTACAGGCCAGAGGTATGGGCAGTGAGAGGATCCACCAGAGACAGAGTGGGGAACAGAACAGGCAGACTGACTGAAATACAGTGCTTGACGGGAGCAGCAGGTGAGGCAGGAGAGGTCTGCTGTGCCATGTGGGTCCCCTCCCCAGTGACAGGGATGGAACTCATGCTGCAGTGGCTGTGGTTTGCTTCATAGTGTGTTGCTTAACCCACTGCGCCACCAGGGAGGCCCCATTTCCAGAGATTCTGATTTACTCGGGTACTATTATATTCCCAATATTCATTGTTGAATAAATGAGTGAAAGGATGAATAAATAAACCTTTATTCAAAGTTAAGACATTGAGTTCAGTTTTAGTTATGGGAATTTTGATACCTGAGTCCTCTCTTGAAGGTTCATTTAAGGGATTATATAATCTTTTGATCAGGATTGAAGGTGACTATGAAACAAAGATAAGTTTTGTGACCTTATTTTGAGATCATTATTCTCCTTCATATTTTGAAGTCTAACGTCCCCATGATACTGTGTGCAATCTATATCTCATCTCTTTGGACTTCTTTTAAAATGACATAGTGACCGAGTATGGACCTTAACTAATGGAGAAATGGCCTGATTTTGTAGTCATCCTAAAGTCTTTCTCCTATTTTTTTTTAAAGATTTATTTATTTATGCATACAAGAGCTGGGGTACAGGCCAGAGGTGTGGGGGAGGTGAGAGGATTCACCAGACAGAGCAGGGAGCAGAACAGGCAGACTGACTGAAACACACTGCTGAGGGCAGCAGCAGACGAGGCAGGAGAGGTCTGCTACGCCATGTGGGACCCCTCCCTGGCTGGCGGCAGGGATCGAATTCGTGCTGCAGTGGCTGTGATTTGCTTCATAGTGTGTTGCTTAACCCACTGTGCCACCAGGGAGGCCCTCTTTCTCCTATTTTGACCACAATACACACATGGTTTATACTTTATAATCCTTTATATTTTTTTTCTCTTTTGAGCCTAACATCTCATATGCATATCACATTAAGGTTTTCTGCTAAAAGCAAATTCTAGAAATATGGCACTTTTAAGTGAACAAGAAAGACTACTTAGTGAGTAGTAAAAAATAGACTGGAGGGAAATCCAAAGATTTTTACTGCCATCCAGTGGTGATGTTTTCAGATAAAGCTGACACAAAACCCATCATTTCTATTTTTCACAAGTGACGTCCCAAATGCCATTCATTCAAGTTTAGGGAATATAGTGCTACACTGCCATGAAATTTGTATTATATTTTTCTGATTTAAAGTAGTCACTTCAGTTGGCCCTCTTGTGGGTCTGTAGACAGTCTTAGGCATCCCCAAGCCACCAGCTCACTGTGAAGGTGTATCCAATGAGGGGAGAATCTGGCTCATCAAAGCCCAGCTTGATGGCACACGACACCCCTGTCCTGGTTTCCCAAATGTGCCTTCTACATGCCTGTATGGGGACTGCCCCTCATCAATTTACCTTTCTGTCCCTATAACCTTACCAGAAGTGAAGACTACAGAAAAAGCTGTAATAATGAAAACAGTGCTGCAGAGATAGACCAAAAGTGATGGAATCGAACAAAGAGCTCAGTTATGGACCCACGCAGAGGTGGAGACTTGATCTATGAGAAAGCCATCTCTGTGGGTCAGCAGAAGAAAGGATAATTATTTGTAAAGTGATTGTTTCTGCCCACAGGTGTGTACCCTGAAATAAGGCTTCTCAGTGCTTTTTACCTGATGGCGAAAAGCCTTTCTCAGTGTTTGTTGATTTGGCACTAAAGTGATAGGATTTGAGGACTCTACTTGATGGAAAAAGTAATTAAAAATTCTTTATGTTGTCATTTTAAGAAAAATTATAAATGAAGTGGTAGTATAATATTAGATATTGAAAAACATTGCCAACACATCTTAAAATATATTTTTTAAAGTTTTATAAGAAACTTGAGTTTATAGATACAAACTTTTAAATGTATTTTGTCTTTTTATTACCACCTGCAAGTTTCTGATCAAGACTTTTAAGCTGAACTCCTAAATTCTTATTTTTTTTTAAAGATTCATTTATTTATGCCCACAAGAGCTGTGGTACAGGTCAGAGTCATGGGACATGAGAGGATTCACCAGAGACAGAGGGGGAGTAGAACAGGCAGACTGAAACACACTGCTGAGGGGAGCAGCGGGCGAAGCAGGCGAGGTCTGCTGTGCCATGTGAGTCCCCTCCCTAGCCGGGGACCAAACTCACGCTGTGTGTTCAAGATGCTTCACAGTGCAGCGCTCAACCCGCTGCGCCACCAGGAAGGCCCTGAACTCCTAAATTCTTAGTAGTCATCGCTAGAAAAAGTTTGCAAAGATATCTAAATAATTTTTGTTGTTAATTTAAATTTTTATTGAAGTAACACTGGATTATAATAATATGTTTCAGTTGTGCATCATTAAGTTCACCCTTAGAGGTTACACCTGAGAGGAGAAATCAACTACTATACAAAAACGAAAGATGAAAAACTATAAATATTTTTAAAGTTCAGTTCTATCCTTCACTGTAGCATTGTCCTCTTTCCCCAATTTACCCACTCCCCTCTGATAAAAAAATAATTCAGAAACTTAAACATTTACTACCATCTAAGGAAGCCCTTCCTTTTTTATGTTCGCATATGGAAAGTGGAAGTTTCTTGTCTTAGTCCAGTGGATGGAGAAGCTAAGTGATCTTTTTCATGTCAACTCTTCAAGGATTGGTGTTCTAATTTGTGAAAGCCAGTGTATTGTTTGAACAGTTGTCACCTGTTCTTATGTATGTTCTGAACAGCTAGCATTCCAGGGAGTTTCCCAGAGATTAACTATGTCCCCAAAGGCTTTGTTGGGCCATTCTAACTGATAGTGAGTTATTCCTGTGATTACAGTTAATAATAGGATTAGGAAATCAGACTAAGAAAGAAGAAGTATTTTTGATGAAGTGGAAGTCAAAGAATTTTTTTCAGAGGAGAAGGGGAAAAAGAATGGGTAAATTTAGAAGGAGTTGCTTGTACAGTGAAGGCTAGAATTTGACTCTTCATGTGAGCTTAATATAGTACACATGTATGTTGATTCTCAGTGATGCGTGTTCCAGGGTCAGCACATTGCTTGGTGTAAAATGAGCATTTAATAAATGTTTGTTGGATAAATGAAATAATGGGAACTCCATTTTGCCAGTAAAATATTAGCAGAGGTTACTTAGTGTCTAACCACTTCTAAATGGAAAGTTTTGTATAAACCATTTCCCCCTTTTCAGCCACTTCCCCCCCTGCCCCCTGCTCACCCTTGAGAGCAAAGGGTGGTGATTACACCACACCAGGGATCCCACCTGCTAGGAACTTCAGAGTCTTCAAGGTGATGAAGTGGACCAGCTGGGGGCATTTCCCAGTATCCTCTCCTCCCACTCACGCTTTCTCAATAAAGGCCTTATTATCCTCCCTGTGTTTGTGCCTTGGGTCTCATAAATGTGAGAGGGGCTGGCGTTTTCTCTTCTAAGAGCAAGACATTCCTGCGGGGCTCAGGAGCAGCAAGACACCCAGTTGGGTATGTACCTTAGAAGAGGCCAGGAGTGCGGGGTGGCATTTACAGCTCCGAATAGTGTATGTAGAGACTGAAAAAGCCATAAGGGAAGAAGGTGGGGACCTGGGAGATAAGCCTGTGAAGGGGGAGAGGTGTTAGCTTACAAACAGCAGAAAAATTAGTCAAGGTCTGTGGACAGGCTGAGAAAGTTAAAAGCCTAAAGACTGAAGGGGAACTTTTAAAAAATCTTAGGACGTAGGCAAAGCCTCTTATCCAGACCCCCAAACCTCACAGGATCAGGCTTCCTCTCTGGGGCATCACCGGAGTGGCCATGCAGCCTTACTGGTCCTAGGGCTGCCGCTTGCTCCCACCTCAGTCTTTGCATTTCCTTTAAACAGAGGAACCCCACCCCCCGGATTTCTGAAGGCCACTCATGACCTTCAGTAAAGTCTTCGCTCAAATTCCAGGGGACACCTTCCCCGATGGATAAAATTGTATTTCCTCAATCGCCGTCCATCTGCACAGAGTATCTTCCAAGAAAAGTTACTGTTTGGGGCAAAAACTGGGAATTTGTCTACTTCACATGATGCAAGAGTGTTTTCTGAAGTCCAGCCTAGCGTCCAGGATGGGCCAGGTTTTGTGAGCCATCCTGCCTCCCAGGTGCTTGATGTCAGCTTTCTGAGAGCCCAGTACTCACGTCCCAGGACCAGGGCCTGCCACTTTAACCAACCTTGGCCCCATGCTCACCCCATCACCTTGTGATTAAGGAACAGGTGTTATTGATACTTGATTCTCAATTGCTTGTTGAATTATTTTTTAAATGTTTTGATTTTGAAAAATAAATATGCATGTCACTGTGCCACGCCATGCTCGGTCCAGTGTAGTCCACAATGCCCCTCTCCACTGGGTCCCTCTATCCCTTTTGTAGCCTCAATTATTTTTTTAAAAGATTTCTGCATACAAGAACTGGGGTTCAGGCCAGAGGTATGGGGAGAGGATTCACCAGAGACAGAGTGGGGAGCAGAACAGGCAGATCGACTGAAACACACTGCTGAGGGGAGCAGCAGGTGCCGTTGGAGGGGTCTGCTGTGCCATGTGGGTCACCTCCTTGGCCAGAGATCGAACTTGCGCTGCAGTAGCTGCATTTTGCTTTATAGTGTGTTGGTTAACTCATTGCACCACCAGGGAGGTCCCTCAATTATTAATTTTTTAATGTGGATATTTCATTTGTTTAAACTATTTCTGGAATTCTGCTGGTCTTTCTGCTGTATTTAAATGACTAATATTTAGGTATTGTGTGTCTATATTCTTAGATGTGGTTCTCTTTGTTGAGCTATTCTTGCTGCTTTTGATATTGAAGTTTCGTTATCTTTTTAAAAGGAGGTAAATTCTGGGCTCTCTGCTGAATGTACCTAGTCTGCTGGGTCAGGACTGGGGGCTTGTGGTTCTTGGGAGATGGTTTGGGTTCTGACTGTGCAGCCTGTAACTGGGAAGCTGGGAAGCCTTCAGGGCCGCCTCTGCAGCTCTCTGGTTGTGCGGGTCCTTCTCTCTGGCATCCGCCTGCAGGTTTCAGCTGCTCAGCTCCTGTCTCAGCTCAGGAGACCATCACGCTGCTGCCTGGGCTCCATCTAGTGCCAGGTCTGCAAAGTGTCCCCTGCAGAAATCGGGTGTCTCTGGTTTACCCCTGTGATTCCCTTCCCTCAGGAGGCACAGTTCCCAGGGGCCAAGAGTTGTCCCGGGTCTGAAACAGTCATTTTATCTCTTACCAACTAGTTATCTCTGGGCCCTCCCCCAGAGATTGATTTACTTGGCCTAGAGTTAGGTCTAGAGTTTGAGTTTTAAAAATTCCCAGGTGACACTAATTGAGGTAAGGCCCAGGACCTCTGCCCATCCCCCATCAGATCTTGCTCTGATGCAGCTGGCCAGGCTTTCCTGGTTGAAGACATCTGAAAACTACTCCTGTAACATTTATAATCTACAAATGCCTACATTTTATACATTGGCCATGGAGTAGACAGTGACAAATGTCTAGATTTTTGGAATGGGACTATAATTATCTTGAGAATTTGGCCATATGGAATTTTTTTTCATTAAAAATAAAAGGATGGGGGGCCTTCCTGGTGGTGCATGGGGTTAAGTCTCAGCACTATGAAGCAACCACCACAGCAGGAATTTGATTCCCGGCCAGTGAGGTGACCCACATAGCACAGCAGGCCTTTCCTGTCTTGCCCCCTGCTCTCCTCAGCAGTGTATTTCAGTAGATCTGCCTTTTTTGCTCCCCACTATGTCCCTTTGGCTGATAGCCAAAGCTTGACAAAGAAATGTATTTTTCACAAGTAAAGAAGGGACTGAAGGAGTTGTGTTCCTGGCTTAATATTAACCTAATAAAACCTAGGTCACTCACTTCTTAACCCCCATAGGACCTTGCCTACGATAAATCCACTTACCCATGACCTCTAGCCCTGCTGACTTCAAGCCCCGCTGAACACATCTGTGATTCAAGGCTGTGATCCTAACAAACAGAAGGAGAGGTGGTTTGTCTCGACTGCCTTTCACTGTAAGATTAGGGGGTGCAGAGCACGCTGGCTTTCTATGCAAACCAGCTGATGCTGTTGGGTGGCTCAGCATTTTTGCCCTGGTATTTTCTCCCGTGAAAAAAGTGAGTGGGACCAAATTTCTGGATGTCTGTACAAGGTCTGTTAAGTGAGATGAAGTCTATAAGGTTTAGCCTTTTTTGGGGTTTGGGTTTGAGTATGGGCTTTCCTGTTTTGCTAAGTCTTATTTGCAGCCTTACAATTCAAACAAATCATACAACACAACTTTGTAAAAAGGACAAAGCTTACTTAGTTTTTCCTGTGCTTCTGGTGCATTTCTGAGAGGCAGCTACAGTACAGTCATAAAGATGATGTTTTAGGACCCAGAGTGTTGTATTCAAATCTCAGCTCTTCTTACTAATCATTGTGACTTTTGGCAAGTTACATAACCCCTGTGTCTGTTTCTTCATCTGTGAAATGGGAAAAATAAAATATTACTTGAAATGGCTGCTGGGTTTAAAAGGTTGACGTATGGTAGAAGAGTGCCAGGCACACAGGGAGTCGTGAAGAAATTCTTTTTTTTTTTTTAAAGATTTATTTATGCATACAAGAGCTGGGGTACAGGCCAGAGGTGTTGGGAGGGGTGAGAAGATTCACCACAGACAGAGTGGGGAGCAGAACAGGCAGATCAACGGAAGTACACTGCTGAGGGGAGCAGCGGGCGTGGCAGGAGAGTTCTGCTGCGCCATGTGGGTCCCCTCCCTGGCCGGCAGCAGGGATAGAACTCATGCTGCAGTGGCTGTGGTTTGCTTCATAGTGTGTTGCTTAACCCACTGCGCCACCAGGGAGGCCTGTGAAGAAATTCTTGCTAGTGAAGCTCTCCTGATGGTGACCGTCACCACCGTCCTGTCTGGAAACAAAGCTCTATTTCTTGGGAAATGTCTTGATGCTGTGGTTAAACCACAGGGACAATCAGTGAAATCGCCGATGCTCTTCAAAGTTGTGTCTTCTGTTGTCTCTGCAGCGAGCTGCGTCCCTCCCTGCCAGAATGGAGGGTTGTGTCTGCGGCCTCAACTGTGTGTGTGTAAACCAGGGACCAAGGGCAAAGCCTGCGAGACGACAACTGCTCAGGACCCCCCATCAGCGGCGCTCGGAGGGCAGAGTCCCGCGGCTGCTCCCTGGGTGCCCGCTGAGCAAGCAGCAAAGCACACGTCCTCCAAGAAGGCAGACAGGCTACCAAGAGTCAGTCCTGTGGCCCAGATGACATTGACCCTCAAGCCCATGCTTCACGAGGACTCAGCCTCTCCTAGAAGATGCATTCACAGTGAGTGGTTTTGTTTTTTTATTGAAGTAGCATTGTGTGTTGACATCATGTAAGTTTTTGGTGTGTTTCATTATAAATCAGTGTCTATGTATACTATATTGTTTGCCACTAAAGTTAAATCCTGTCCTTTACCATGCAACTGACCCATTTACCCACTCTTTCTCCCTGAGCAGAACTTCCCTTCAGGTCAGAGCACATTAAATTCTCTCTTGGAAGCATTGCTATCAATTACTCTCCTTTTCCTGCACAATTTGCAGAGATCATTTTGGTAATAATGTTTTCCTTTCTTTAATATTTTGTAGGGAATATTTTATAGTCTCACATGAAGTTTTAAAAAATATTTGATATCTTTATCCTTGAGGGGGGAAGATTTAAAGGAAGCAATAGTGAGGACTATAAGGATCAAAGTTTGGAAGGAAATAATAGTTATTTGGTTGTGCTGGAGTTGTGAATGAAAAAATAACATTTTGGGGCATGTGCTAGAGTTTTAAAATAATTTAAAGGGAAAATTTGTGAATATGGTGTTAAAGGCAGAAAGAAAAGGTGAAAACTAAGCCTTGCAAGAGAATGCAATTCAAGCAAATGTGAGTTTTTAGAAAAAGAAATTCTCAACATCAGTAGCAGTTTCAGTGCCTCTGTTAATACCGCTTATCTCCCAGTTGCCTTGCAAGTCCATTTTTGGGGGAATTAACTTACATTGTATTTACAGGGCTTTTTTTTTTTTTTTCTTGGCCTCAGAAGTGCTATTCTGGACAAAATAAGGGTGGCAGTGCCCCTATCCTCCCCTTGGCGCTTTAGGGGTGCTCCTGGTCCTTACCCAGATTGTCTCCTTTTAATTAGCTCTGCATGGACAACAAGATGCAGAATTTACTGCAGCTATCACTGGTCATTTGTCTAGGGATGTAAAGTACAGGAAATTCTCAACTTAAAAATGGACTTGATCCAGCAGTTTATTTATAAGTCTAATGCTTCCCTTCACTGGGCCCAGAGACAGCTTCCACATAATGTTAGATTTTAAACAGCTCACAGGAGTTATAATATGTTAACTCTGGGTGAAATCTTAATTAATATCTCCATTTTTAATAGACCGCCTACTGTCTGCTGAGTGAGTCCTTATAACTTTTTCCCTCCTCAATATTCTTTTTCTCTTTTCCCTATTTTCTTCTTGTCTCTTTCATTTTGCCATGATAAATAGATTTGGGGGCTAGTTTGGAATCTAAACACTTTGTAGTATTTCCACTGGAAAACACATGTATTAGCCATGGCTATGAAAGCATGATACTTACAACTCATCTTAGTAATGACTTGCTGTATGTCACATACTGTTTTATTTAATTTTGTAGGTATTATAATTAGTACAATGTTGCTTACAACATTGATTATGATTAGAAGTATAGGATCACCCCCATTAGGTATTGTTGCCAGGCACTACCTTAAATACTTTTTATTTATTATTAAATTAGAATGTATGGTGGCCCTATGAATTAGGGTATTAACTCCAATTAAAAATGAAGAAACTGAGGAACTGGTTACTCAACCACTTTATGGAAGTGACAGTGTTGGGTCTTAAATGGAGGCAGTCTGCATCCAGCCTTTATGCCCTAAAGAAGAGGGTGTTAGTTTTTTTTCTGTAAAGGATCAGGGAGTAAATCTTCACAACTTTTGACAGATCTAGTTTTGGTTGCAGCTACTCAGTTCTATTCTACTGCTGTAGCACAAAAACAGCCATAGATGGTACATAAAAAAATGAGCATGATTGTGCCAGTAAAACTTTAAGGACACTGACATTTGATTTTATATACATTTCATATGTTATAAGTTAATGTTGCTCTTTATTATTTTCTCCACTGTTTAAAACTGTGAAAAGTGTCTGCATCTTACAAACACAGGCTGTGAACATATAGATATTAGTCAAAGGCAACTCTCAGTGTGTTCATTGAAGAATTGCCACTGTCTGGGTGCAGCTGCACCCCAGTGCCTGTCTTTAGTCATCCATTCAGAGATGTTCGTGCACGTAGCTGTGAGCAGAGACTCCACAAAGGAGCAAAATACAGCTTCCCAGAGCTTTCGTATCACCTGCCCGTGTGTCATCATTCACACATCTGTTGGGATCCCCCATCGCTGGTGTTCCTCCCTCAGCACTGCGCAGTGCGGCTCTCTGGCCTGTGGGGGGCGTCTGTCTCTGGCCCTGTTCCTCACAGTGGGCGTCACAGGCTCTGACCAGGAGCCATGAGGCGGGGGTCCCAGGGGCGTTCTCAGCGGCTCAT
>JAGFMF010012281.1:20664376-20800402 GCA_019455555.1 Galemys pyrenaicus
GTGTGGTTTTACTTCTGTGCTTTCTATACGGTTCCATTGGTCTGTGTGTCTGTCTTTGTTCCAGTACCATGCTGTTTTAATTACTATTGCTTTGTAGTAAAGTTTGAAGTCTGGGAGTGTGATACCTCCAATCCCCTTCTTTTTAGCCAGGAGAGTTTTGGATAATCGAGGTTTTTGGTGTCTCCATATGAATTTCATCAATATTTGTCCAATTTCTTTGAAGAATGTCATTGAGATTTTATTGGAATAGCGTTGAATCTGTAAATTGCTTTTGGAAGGATGGCCATTTTTATAATGTTGATTCTTCCTATCCATGAGCAAGGGATAGCTTTCCATTTCTTCATGTCTTCTTCTATTTCTTTTAGTAGTATTTTATAATTTTCTCCATATAGGTCTTTTGCTTCTTTTGTTAGGTTTATTCCCAAGTATTTGATTTTTTTTTTGCCTCAGTTGTGAAAGAAATATTGTGAAAGGAATATTTTTATTGATTTCTTCTTCAGATTGTTTGTGTATAGGAAAGCTACTAACTTTTGTGCATTGATCTTGTAACCTGCTACTTTGCTAAACTGTGATTGTTTTAATTAGATTTTCTGTAGAGTTTTTAGGGTTTTCCAAGTATATTATCATATCATCTCCAAATAGTGATAGCTTTACTTCTTCTTTCCCTATTTGGATGCCTTGTATGTCTTTTTTCCTGTCTTTTTGCTCTGGCTAGGACTTCCAGTATTATATTGAATAGTAGGGGAGAGAGTGGGCATCCTTGTCTTGTTCCTGATCTTAAAGGGAATGCTTTCAATTTTTCACCATTGAGGATAATATTGGCTATGGGTTTGTCGTATTAGCTTTTTATCATGTTGAGATGTGGTCCTTCTATCCCAAGGGTTTCAAGAGTCTTCATCATGAATGGATGTTGAACTTTGTCAAATGCCTTCTCTGTATCAATAGATATGATCATGTGGTTTTTATTCTTCGTTTTGTTGATGTGTTGGATTACATTGATTGATGTTCAGATATTGAAGCATCCGTATGTCTCTGGGATAAATCCCAGTTGGTTGTGATGTATTATCCCTTTGATGCATTGTTGGATTCTGTTGGCTAGGATTTTATTGAGGAGTTTTGCATTGGTGTTCATTAGAGATTGGACCTATAGTTCTCTTTCTGTTGTCTTTGTTTGGTTTTGGTATTAGTGTAATGTTGGCTTCATAGAACATATTCGGTAGTATTCCTTCTTCCTCGATTTTTTGAAAGAGTACTAGTTCGTTTGTGAATGTTTGGTTGAATTCATTTGTGAAGCTGTCTGGTTCTGGGCTTTCGTTTTTTGGGAGTGCTTTGATTACTGCTTCAATCTCACTGCTCGTAATCAGCCTGTTTATGAGTTCTGTTTATTCTTTGTTTAGTTTTGGATGGTTATATTGTTCTAGAAACTTTTCCATCTCTTCTAAATTGTTGAGTTTGTTAGCATATAACTGTTCATAGTATTGTCTGATGCTTTTAATCTCTTGAGTCTGTTGTGATTTCCCCTCTTTCATTTGTGATCTTATTTATTTGTGTTTTTTCCTGTTTTTCCTTTGTTAGTCTGGCTAGAGGTTTATCTATTTTGTTTATTTTTTCAAAGAACCAACTTTTGGTTTCATTGATTTTTCAGATTGTTTTTTTGATTTCTATTTCATTTATTTGTGCTTTACTTTTTGTTACTTACTTTCATCTAGTGGTTTTTGGGATTCTTCTGTTCTTTTTCTAGTTCATTAAGTTGGGCAATTAGATTGTTTCTTTGAGTTTTTCTTGTTTGTTGATGTGAGCTTGAATTGCTATAAACTTCCCTCTTATTACTGCATTCCACACATTCTGGAATGAGGTGTCTTCATTGTAATTCAGTTTGAAGTATTTTTTAATTTCCTCTACAATCAATTGGTCTTCTAGTAGTGCGGGTTTCAATCTCTAAGACACGGGTAGGTTTCTTGTCTTCTTTTCATGATTAATTTCTAGTTTTATGCCTTTATGGTCAGAGAATATAGTTGGAATAATTTTGATCTTACTGTATTTGTTGATATTGGTCCTGTGGCCCAGTATGTGGTCAGTTCTGGAGAATGATCCATGTGCACTTGAGTAAAAAGTATATTCTGATTTTTTTGGGTATAGTGTCTTATATATGTCTGTTAAGCTCCAGGTCTTTATTTAGGGTTCTGGTTTCTTTATTTTTTGCTTGTCCATCTGTCCATTGGTGACAGTGGAGTGTTGAAGTCTCCTACTGTATATGTATTTTCTTTAATGTTTTCTTTCAGAGATGGTACTAATTGTCTGATATATTTTGGTGATCCTTCGTTTGGTGCATATGTATATATATTTTAAAAGATTTATTTATTTATGCATACAAGCACTGGGGTACAGGCCAGAGGTGTGTGTGGGGGGGGTGAGAGGATTCACCACAGACAAAGCAGGGAGCAGAACAGGCAGATCAACGGAGGTACACTGCTGAGGGGAGCAGCGGGCACAGCAGGAGAGGTCTGCCACGCCATGTGGGCCCCCCCCCTGGCTGGCAGCAGGGCTCGAACTCGTGCTGCAGTGGCTGCGGTTTGCTTCACAGTGCGTTGCTTAACCCACTTGGTGCATATATATTGATGAATGTTATGTCTTCTTGATTTACTGTGCCTTTGATCATTATGTAGTGTCCTTCCTTGTCTTTTTTTACCCTTTTTAGTTTGAAGTCTATTTTGTCTGATACAAGTATGGCTGTTCTTGCTTTCTTTTTGGTCCATTAGCTTGTTTTCCAACCTTTTACTTTCAGCCTATGCTTGTCTTTTGTGTTTAAATGTGTTTCCTGGAGACAGCAGAAGGTTTGCTTGTGATTTTTTAATCCAACCTGCTACTCTATGCCTTTTTACTGCTGAGTTTAGTTAGTTTACATTTAGAGTTAAAATTGATATGCTGGCACCTGTATTTACCATTTTGTCTTTTTGTAGTTTGTTTTCCTTTGCCTTATCTTGTTCTTCATTCTTCTGTAGATTTTGGTTTTACTGCTTCTTGTAGTATTTTTTGGAGTGAGGGTTTGGTTGTGCTGAATTTCTGGAGTCTCTGTTTGTCTGGGAGAGTCCATATTTTTCATATATGAAGGAAAGCTTTGCAGGATAGAGAATTCGTGGTTGGCATTTGTTGTCTTGCAGATTTTTGAATATGTCCCTCCATTCTCTCCTTGCCCATAGTGTCTCTTCAGAGAAGTCTGATGTTAGCATGATGGATTTTCCTTTATATGTTAGCTGTTTCTTCCCCCTTGACAACTTCGTTATTACTTCTTTGTCCTGGATTCTTGGGAGCTTTACTAGTATGCGTCTTGCTGTATTTCTCTTTCTATCATAGAAATTCAGTGTGTGTCTTGCTTCTTGTATTTCTATTTTCATCTCCTTTTTTAAGCTTGGGAAATTCTCTTCAAGTATCTCCTTAAAAAGATTTTCATTTCCTTTATTTTGCTTGGCCCCCTCCAGAATTCTAATAATTCTTATATTTCCTTTCATAACGGTATCCAAGAGATCTCGAAGCGTTTCTTTTTTTTCCTTTGAACTTCCCTGCCCTTTTCTATTTTGGTTCTTTGTATTTCTGTGTCTTTCTTCCACTTAATCTGTTCTGTTTCCACTGCTTTCCTTATATTCCTGTAGTTCCTCCACTTATTTTTAATGACTCATTTTCATTCTTCAGTTCATTAATTATTGTTCTCATATCATTTTTTGTTGATCTTTCTGGTTTTGCATCGTGATGATTCTAAATTCTCTTTCTGATAGGCTCAACATTTCTTCCATATTGATGTTTTTGGATTCTTGTATTTGGTTTTCTTTTTGTGGTGTGACTTTCTCCTATGGACTTACTAGGTTATTTATAGTTTTCCTTCTCCCCGTTGCCTGTCTTCTAATTTGTTGTATTTGTTGTGACAATGTTTTGCTGGTATTGGCAGGCACCTCTTCAGGGTATTCCTGGGGAGTCCTCCGTCTGTTTGTGGGCCCTGGGGTGCACAGGCATCCTGGCTTTGGAGAAGTCCCCTGCTCATCTTGGTGTGTTTGAGCTGTAGAATTAAGTGCCTCACTGAGATTGCCTGCAGCCCCGAATCCAGGGCTCTCTGTCCTGCGAAGATGGCACCCATCCAGAGTGCTCCCAGCTCCCCCAGACCTTCAGATGGCCTTCTACCTGCACACTCAGATCCATTTGGCAAATTCGGCACAAATACTGGCACACACCATGCCACTCTCCCCCCATCCACTGGGAGTCTAGTCTGCAGCTTCCAGCCTGTGGTCGCGGGCTCAGGCTACACTCTCTCAGCTCTTTTGGAGTTCTCGTACCTGGGGAGTGCTCTGTCTGGGTGTGGGTCCTGGGGCGCACAGTCAACCTGGCTCTGGAGATCTCCCCCGCTGGTCTTCGTGTGTTTGAGTTGCAGGAGTGAGCCCCTCATGAGACTGCCTGCAGACCCGAGTCCAGGGCTCCCTGTCATGGGAAGATGGCACCTGTCTGGAGCATTCCCAGCTCTCCCGGACCCTCAGTGGCCCTTCTCCCCATACGCTCAGTTGCAATTGGCAAATTAGGTGCTGGTGTGCACCTTGCACTGGGATTCTAGTTGGCAGCTTCAAGCCTGTAGAAGTGCAGGAATTGCTGAACTGCAGACATGAGCCCCTCAGCGAGATTGCCTGCAGACCCTAGGCCAGGGCTCCCTGTTGTGGGAAGATGGCGCCTGTATGGAGCGTTCCCAGCTCCCCAGGACCCTCAGGAGGCCTTCTCCCTTTGCAGATAGGTCTTCAGACAGATGTGATTAGTCTCTAAGAGGTCATACCGCAGTGGCAGGAGGTGCTAATCCAGTATGAGTGGTGTCTTTGTAAAAGGGGATATTTGGACACAAACATGCAGAAGAGGAAGATGAGGCAGAGGGAAGGCACCTTTTACTGACCAAGGATGCCCAAGGCTACCAGGAGCTGGGAGACAGGAGCAGGGCAGAATCTCTCTCAGCCCTCGGAACAAACCAAGTGTTCTGTCACCTTGATGTCAGACCTCTGGCCCCCAGAAGCTTCAGAAAATGACTTTCTGTTGTTCAGACCACCCAGGTCCTGGTTCTCTGGCAGCGGCCCTGTCAGATAAATGCCCTTGTTGAGCAGCTTGGGGAATCGTGGGATCTTTCAAGCAGCTGGATGCTGAGGAGCAGGAGTGGTAAAAGTTTGGGCAGGGAGGGGCGGGAGACTTGCTGAATGTGAGAAGCTTGTTGGATTTCCACATGGAGCTGTGGATGAGGCGGTTGGAATTGGAAGCCAGGAGCTCAGATGGGAGGACAAGGCCCGAGACCTATCTTTGGGCGCAGTCAAAGCGACGGCTCTGAATGAGCTCACCAGCAGCCAGATAGATCCAAGCGCCAAGTGAGCCCCGAGAAATGTCAGCATTTAGAAGCCAGGAAGAGAAGGAAGAGCCAGACATCTGGAGACTGAGCCAGAGTGGGTGGTGAGGCGGGAAGAGGTGACTGCTCAGCCAAGGGAGAAGGTGGTGCGGAAGCAGGGACTGTCTTGCAGTGACCTTGTGGTGACCCCAGGGGTAGCACTGCTCTCGGTCGGTCGAGGAGGGAGAGGGCCCACTGGGTTGGCCACTGGAGGTCACTGGGGACTCTGCCAAGATCCGAGTCATGGACAGCTGGCACTGCCAGGCTGGTTGCAGTGAGTTCTAGAGAGTGGGAGGTTTTTTTATTGACTTGGCATTACCTCATAAGCTCTATTCCATGTCATCACAATAACTTTTTAAGTGTTGCCTTTAATGACTGTTACCTTCCATGATTGTGATCTTGTTGCTGTTTCATGGGTAAGATGTTCCTTTTTTTACCGTTATATTGGTTGTAATAGGCAGTGGACCTATTTGAATATAAAATTTCCTAGATTAGGAATGATAAAGCACAAGTGGGCATGAGTGTTTTGAGACTTAGCCCTAAAGAATATGTGTCATTCCTTCCCCACCCAACCCCCAACCGCTGAACTTGAACCTGATCTCTTAAGAAAAGTCAACCCCAGGTCAGGAGAGGCTGTTTGCGTTTTTTTTTTTTTTGCTTCCTTGACTTCCAGGCAGGTGTCACCACTCACATCTGGCTGCCCCCTCTGGGCCAGGCCTTTGTGTCATATATGTATGTCTCAGCTTTCAGCTCTGCTCTTAAGTGCATGCATGCACTCGGAGGGCTTTCCTGATATACCCTGAGCTCCCAGGGATGGCCCACTGCAAGCCCTTCTGCTCTCCCCCAAGTGTTTGCAGTGATGGCCATCGTTGTTCTGGCCGGTCTTCTGTCTGGGCTGTGAGTTCTGTGGGCATGGGCAGGGGGTCCCTTGTCTGCAGCTGAGCCCAGGGCTGGGACAGTGTCAGTGCAGACAGAGCAGGAAGTGCCTTTTGGTATCGTGTTGCGTGAAGGACTGAGGTGCTGGTCAATCTCGGCATCTGTCTCACAGGCACCGTGGAGTCCTTATTCAGACTCACATCTGTGACTCTGGAGCCAAGTTTCTGTGCTTCTGTGGTGAGCTTGAGCAAGGAGGACTTTACGTCTCCTCAAGCATATCAATCCTTATATCCTTTTTGGTCCCTTGTTGCCTCAGGCAACACCACTCATAAAGAAACGGGAGTCGTGGAGCAGCTGTACAATACAGGATACTGCTGAACAAGCAGAGTCCTACCCTTTTTATTGATAGAATAATCATACAGAATCAATTACATGGGGTGGGGGGGGACAAGGAGAAAAAAATTGGTGAAACTAATGGCAACTAATGGCATCGGGGGGACATGAGTCTGCTGACCAGATATATATATATATTTATATATATATATTTTTTTTAAGAGAGGTGACTAGATAATTCTTACCTGCTTGACAATCAAGTGTTGGAATTGAAACCATACCCCAGACCCTGGGCCATCGTTCTAATCTTACCAACAAGGCATTCCACTGATCAGTTTCTGGGGTCCCTCATCATACATGGGTACTCGGCCCCCTAGGCATTCCTGGTCATACCTCGTGCTGCATACCCTTCCCAGGGTGATCAGGCTTTCTGCTCTTGATTGATTTGAAAGGCACCTTGTTCCTGTGACTGACTGACCGGCTGCTGAGGGGCAGTTCTGACCTTGTGTAGGAATGCAGAACTGCAGGTAACAGTAATGGTGACCCACAGGCCGCCTAGTAAGGGCAGCGGACCCACAGTCCCTTGCATGTAATTCAAAATCTATGTTTAGTGGCTAATTAAGGACCCTCATTTCATGTTCCTTTTATACTTTTATCATTTCAATACAGAATTGCATGGTCATCTTTTCCTACACTTGCCAGCTCAGCCCTGGTAACTGCCTCATATTTTCTTTCATTATTCTGGTGCTGCTTTATGTACATCCCCCATTATTTGGGGCTTCCATACAGTTGGCTTAATCACTTGGCAACGTTCCATAGTTCTTGAAGGGGTAAAGTATTAACTCCTCTCAAGGTTTTGCTGCTCGAGCATTTGTGGCATATTCTTCTGTCTCTTCTTTTTTGTGTGTGTTTTTAAGGGTATGATAGGGATGGACTTTCAGGCTGTTGCTTGTGCACATGTTCAAGTGACCAGAGAACTGGGCCTGAGCAGTGGGGCTCCAGGATCACTGAGTGTCAGGGAGTCAAGCTTCCTCCGGTGCTGTGGGTCCCAGAGTTATGTCGTGGGGTCCTCAGTGACTCTCCCCCTCCTCTAGGCCAGTTCTTGGTCTAAGTGTCTCATGTCGTCTTGTCGGCTCCCACCTCCAGGCTGTTTGAGCGCTGGCTGCAGTGCTGGGTGAGGGCTGTAGGTGACGTGGGATAGTCCAGGAGTTACTCCCTTTTCTTTTTCAGGTCAGAGCCTTATTCTGGGGTGTTTGCTCCTATTCTAAACAGGTGCTTAAATTCTGATTTATGCAGCTGTTCATTTGCTGTCTTGGCTTTAACTCTACTGTGGCCGGGGTTGGGGTGGGGGTGAGGGGAGTTGAACATCTCAGCCTCGACGTCAATTAGTAGCCTCCTCCAAGAAGAGATGCAGGTTGTCTGACTGGGCTCCAGCTATTCTGTATTGAGAGCCTATGGCTCAAGCCAGTAATCCTTGCTCTACACCCCTGGCCCCACAGTTCTCCAACAGTGTACCCTCTGTTGGGAGCCGACTCTGTCCACCTTCTTATTCAGTGCAGTAGCTCATCTCAGAAGTCCCCAATGCTGGGATGTGCCCTTGTCTTTGACTCTGGGCGGGGTTCCTTACAGTGGCCACCTCCCACAGGTCATGTTGCCCAGGATCAGTGTAAACGCAGTTCACTTAGTTTTTCCTACTACTTTCCCCTGGAGCGTTGGTCCTGCTGAGTGCTGTGGTTGTCTGTTTTTCCTTCAGGGATTCTTGGCTTCATTTTATTGCTATCTAGTTCTGAGTATATAAAGGCGGTGAGACAGGGGTCTTCACTCTGCCACCATCTTGCCAGACTCTCCCAAGATTTTGCATTTCTAAATTTTTCAGGAAATATAACTGGCCCAAGGAACACACGCTGTCTGACCCCAGGGCAGTATCTCCAGAAGCACCCAGATTTTCTTGAAGGCTTCTATTGTTTTGTATATGTATATGAGCTTGGAGGTGGTGGGAACATCAAGACAGATTATCAGTGTCCTATAGAATATTCTGTCTGATTGCAAGAGTACATTTCATGTTCTAGTTCTACTCAGAGTCCAGGATAATATAAGGGCTCAGGAAATCCTTTCACTCACTAGATCACTGTCTTACTACAAAGAATAGTATAGGATACAAATCAAAAGCCAGATGGAAGCAATGCATAGGGCAAGGTATCAGGAAAAGGTGTGGCGCCTCCATGCCCTCTTCATACACTTCACTCCTCCTAAAGTCATCACACACTGGCCAACCTAGACATTCTTTGAACTCCTTCCTCTTGGTCTTCTGTGGAGGCACTAGCACACTGGCACAGGTGATTAAGTCACGAGTCACTGTCAGCTGAACTCTACCTCTAGCCCCTCTCCCTTCCCAGGAAATCAGGGTTTGGAACTGCAAGTCCTACCTCTGAGTTGGTTTTTCTAGCTACCAGCACCTAGCCTCAGGTACTTTCCAAAAGTTATCTTCACAAACATAGCAAAAAAACACTTTTAACACTGTCAACATTAAGGAAATTCCAAGGCTTTTGGGGCAGCTGGGAGACTAGAGCTGTGGAGCTGGATGAAAACATTTTGGTCATGTGAGTGACCCAAAATATTTTTAATGAATTACAATATTGTAATCTGTGACAACCATCTTCCTTCTTATCAAAGACTTGAATAGTAATCATAAGTACTCTGGGGTTTTTTGTTTGTTTTTTAAGTTTTGCACAGAACTGGGGTGTTGGCCAGAGGCGCAGGAAATGAGAGAATTCACCAGAGACAGAGTGGGGAGCAGCAGGTGAGACAGGAAGTTCTGCTGTGCCATGTGGGTCAGCTCTGTGACTTGGGATCAAACAGGCCATTGTGGTGATAGTGCTGAACTTTAACTCCTAGGCCACCAGGGAAGCTTCAGAAAAGCTGGGGAACAAACTTTCTTTAAATAAATGTTTATCAAATAAGCATTTTCTTTTGTTTTTAAAGATTTTATTTATTTATGTATACAAGCACTAGGGTACAGGCCAGAGGTGTGTGTGGGAGGGTGAGAGGATTCACCACAGAGAGCAGGGAGCAGAACAGGCAGATCAACAGAAGTACACTGCTGAGGGGAGCAGCAGGCACAGCAGGAGAGGTCTGCCGCCCCATGTGGGTCCCCTCCCTGGTTGGCAGCAGGGCTCGAACTCGTGCTGCAGTCTGCTTCATAGTGCATTGCTTAACCCACTGCGCCACCAGGGAGGCCCAAATAAGCATTTTCTTAAACATTATACTACGTAAGTTCCAGGTGTTTATTATAGAATATCAACATCGATATATACTAAATTAATTTTACCACTCAGAGCTCAGTCTATCCTTTACCATGCAGTTGACCGACCCATTTAGCCAATATAACCATCCTTTTACCGTTTTCCTTCTGGTAATTTTGGTCTTATTGAAACTTATTTTTTTTTAATTTAGTTCATCTGATTGGGTTCTCTGTATAAATGATGGAAATCATACAGTAACATACTCCTTCTGAACTTTTGTCACTAAGCATAATGTTCTCTCGTTTCATTGATGTTGCAAATGGATGTCATCCTTTTCCTGAAAAGTTGAGTGGTATTCCGTTGTGTATCTATAGCACATCTTTATCCAATCATCAGTTGATGGGCATTTAGGTTGCTTTCAGTGCTTTGCTATAGTATGTAGTGCTGCAGTGGACATGTGGTTGCATAATTCTTTTCAAATTTGTTTTTGTACATTTTAGATACATTAAAAAATGGGATTACTAGAGTTTACAGAATTTCTTTTAAGTTTTTGAGGCGTCTTCATACTGCTTTCCATAATGGCCGCACCAGTACAAGGGTTCCCTCTTTACATATCCTCTGTTTTTAGTGTAAGATTTTATTTATTTTGGGGGTCTGCCTGGTGGCGCAGGAGGTTGAGGCACAGCACTGTGAAGCGATCTGTAGCCACTGCAGCATGAATTTCATCCCTGGCCATGGAGGTAACCCACATAGTGCAACAGACCTCTCCTGAATCGTCCACTGCTCCCCTCAGTGGAGTATTTCAGTCAGTCTGCCTGTTCTGCTCCCCGCTCTGTCTCTGGTGAATCCTCTCACCCCACACCCCTCTGACCAGTACCCCAATTCTTATATGCATAAATAAATCAGTGGGGAACAGAACAGATAAATCTATTGAAATTCACTGTTGAGAGAAGCAGTAGGAGAGACAGGAAAGGTCTGTTGTGCCATATGTGGGTTAGCTCCCTGGCAGGAGATCAAACTCGGGCTCTCATGGTAATAGTGCTGAGACTTAACCCTTAGGCCACCAGGGAGACCCCCCCCTTTTTTTTTTTTTTTGTCTTTTGGATAGTAAGATAGGAGGTATAATCTCATCGTGGTTCTGATTTTCCTTTCCTGGTGTCCATTTTCATTAAGTACAAGAGTTGATGAACATAGTTTCATGTGCCTATTGACAATGTGTCATCTTGGAGAAATATGTATTGAGAGCCTCTCACCATTCTAAAACTATGTGGGTTTTTGTTGGATTTTATAAAATTCAACAAAATTTTTATATACCTTTGGATATTAATGCTTTGTTGGATATATATATATATATATATGTTGTACAAATACCTTCTTCCCATCAGAGGCTGTAGTTTCATTTTGATAGGTATTTTGGTTTGTCTGTATTTATATTTTTTATTGTGTAGAAGCTCTTTAGTTTGATGTAGTCCCATTTGTTTGGTTTTCTTTTTGTTTCCTTGTTGAGTTCCAAGAGATATCTCTAAGGCTGACAGCAAGATGCTTACTGCCTTGTTATTTTTGAAACAATAAAATACATAAAAGATGTGTCTTTTATGTACTTTATTGTTACAGGTATTAATGCAAGTATTTAATCCTGAAGTAATTTTTGTGTATGGTGTAAGGTAGTGTGGTCTAGTTTCATATTTTTGCTTGTGCTTTTCCAGTTTCCCTAATAACACCATTTACTGAAAAGATGTATACCATTATATGATGTTGGCTCCTTTGTCATATTTCATATTTGTGCATTTATTTCTTGGTTCTCAATTCTGCTGCAATGATCTGGTGTCCGTTTTCATTCCGGTACAATGCTGTTTTGATTACTATGGCTTTGAAAATTGGGGAATGTGACACATTTTCTTACCTTAATATTGTTATCTCTTATCTCAGTATTGTGTGTTATTCAGGTTCTTTTATGGTTCAAATTTCATGATGTTTTGTTCTATTTCTATGAAAAAATGTCATTGAGATTTTGGTGATTTTTTTTTAATAATGTGGCACAAGCTTTTTCTAAATTTTCTTACATCTGTTAATTTTTCTATTCTATTTGATTTCTCCTCTCTCAGATGTAGTCCCCATAACTCTCCTACCACCATAGTACCCTTGATCCATCATCAGTCTCTTGTTCTCTTTCCTCGCTGGTCTTGACACCTCTCCCTACCCTTCTGTATCCATCAGATATATGGTCAGCTTGTAAATTTTTTTTTGTTTTTTCCCTGACACTTTGGTTTCTCTATATACTGTACATAGGTGAAACCATCCAATATTTCTTTTCCTTATGACTTTTCATATCACCACAAGTAGCATGAATTTGTTTTTTGGTCACTGAGTAGTATTCCATTGTGTACATATAGCACATCATCTTGATCCTTTCATCTGTTTTGGGGCATGTAGGTTGTTATCTTGGCTATTATAAATAGTGTTGTAGTAGATATGAGTGAAGGTTTCCTTTTAAATTAGTGTTTTTGTTTCCTTTGGGTAGCTCCTGAGGAGTGGAACTGCTGGGTCATATGGTAGCTCTATTTTTCGTAGGCCGTGGAACCTCCATACAGCTTTCCATAGTGGTTAGAACAGTTTGCATTCCTGCTAGTAGTGTAAGAGAGTTCCCTTTTCAGCACATCCTCATCAGCATTTGTTTTTTGTTTTGTTTTTATTATGTGCCCTTCAACCATGAATGAGGTGGTTTCTCCTTGTGGTTTTAATTTGCATTTCCCTGGTAGGTGATGTTGAACATTTTTTTTCACATGCCTGTTGGCCATTTGCATTTCTTCTTTGGAGAAGTGGCTTTTGTTTTTGTTTTTGTTTTAAATCTCATCTGCCATGTTTTGATTGGGTTGTTTGCTTTTTTGTTGTGGAAGCTCCTTGTAGATCTTTGGTATCAGTCCCTTGTCACATGTATGGGGTGTAAAATATTTTCTTCCATTTGGGAGGGTTCCTCTTTGTCTTGGTTGCTATTACTTTTGCTGCACAGAAGGTTTTTAGTTTGATGCAGTCCCAGCTGTGTATATTCTTTTTTCCTTGCTTCATTAGTCGAGTCCTTGGAGATGTTTCTGAAGTTTGCCATGGGGTGTTTGCCTATTTTTTTTTTTTTTTTTGGTATGTTTTATGGTTTCAGGTCTTACATTCAACTCTTCTATCCATTTTGATTTTATTTTTTGATTAGTGAGCCTAGTCCATTTACAATAAGGGTGATTATTGACAAGGTCTTAATACTGCCATTTTTCGTCTTCTGTTTTCTGGATCTATTGATGTCTTTTTCAACTTAGATGGAAGAACCACTGTCAATTTTTTGTAAGGGAGGTCTAGTGGTGACATTCGAGCTTTTGTTTGAGAAAGCTTTCATTTCTCCCTCATATCTGAAAGAGATCTTTGCAGGATACAAGTACTCTTAGTTGGCAATTTTTGAGTATTTTAAATATAAAGATACTAGCATTTCCCTCCTAGCCACCTTTAACATTATTTTGGCTCATGATAATTTCACTAATAGGTGCCTTAGTGTATGGCTCTTTGAATTTAGATGCAGATGTTCTCTTAGCTTCATGAACTTACATATTCAGTTCCTTCCCCAGATTTGGGAAGTTTTCAGCTATTTATGTGACTATGTTTTTGGTTCCCTTCTTTCTCTTCCTCTGCTGGGATACCCATTACCTGTGTGCTGCTTTCCTAATGGAGTCATATAATTCTTGCAGCATTTCTTCTGTTTTTGTATCTTCTTGTATCATTGGAAAAGGGGGCACCTGGGGTGGCTGGCCACTGTTATAGATATGCTTGGGGTAGGCATGGAGGTCTTACTCACCCTGTATAACATCTCCCATGTCACATTTCCCCCTCCACGCCCTTTGACTTTCCTCTTTGCAGCTAACTTACGCTATCCTGAGGAACTTAGTGAGTACATTGGGCCCACCTGAATAGTCATCTTAATATCAAATGATTATCAAACTTCCATCTGTAATCTTAATTCCCTTTTCCTACAATGGTAACATATTCTTGGGTCCTAGGGATTGACATGGATCTCTGTGTGTCATTATTGTGCCCCAGATGTTAAAAACCAGTCTTTCAGGAAAATGTTGACGTGTGGCAGATTATCTGCTGGGTGTGCCCACACAGACACATCCCTTGATGTTTGTCAGTAGCAGACCGTGGATTTGATGATCACCAATTGCTAGGTTGGTGCTATTATTCAGGGATGACATCACCTAACTGCATTTCTCAGAATATATCCCTGTCGAGTGGCACATGACTACTGGCTTTTAAAATGCAGATTTTTTTAAAGCTGAAATTTAGAATTCATTTGAGTTATAAAACAAATCATTGTGATGTGCAGTAAGCAGGGACAGAGCCTTTGAAAGCTGTTAGACTTTTTGTGACCTAGCTCTGTATTCGCTTGCTAGGGTTGCTATAAGCAAATATCATCTTGGTGGCCAGAAATTCAAGAGTAACACGTTGTGGGATTCATTTCTACTGAGGTATTTCTCCTTGGCTTGTAGATGGCTGTCTTCCTCTTCTTATAAAAGAAACCAGTCATACTGGATTAAGCCCACCCCAATGACCTCACCTACTGTTAATTACCTTTTCAAAGATCATATGAAATTGAGAGGGCCCTAACAGCCTCTAACAAATTTAATAACTAGCTTGTAAAAAAGATTAATGCAGAGCCATTGGCAAAAAAAGGATGGTTGGGGAAGATGTAACTTGTACACATGTACTCATTCATAATTACTCTCAGGTTGATTTTTTTTCTAAAAAAATGGTGATTTATTTTGCTTTAACATACAGTGGTAAATGTATTGGGATCATCAAGTTTTCAAAAACACATTTGCTGGGCTTAGTTTTACAACATTACAATACTAATGTAAGCTCAATATTTTTCCATATAAGGGAACCAATTGATGCCTACTAGCAGCTTGGCTAAGAATGGACATTAAAAAGCAGACAATACACTGTAAATATAAAGTACTTTTCTCCAAATGTGTATAAAAGTTTTGAAACAAAATCACTGCCTGCTCCACAGGACAGACAACTAGGATTTCAAAATTGCTCCACACCAGGAATAGCATAATCCTGTGTAGCAATATTTTTATCAAAGACTTTTACACTTGAGATTTTTTAAAAATCTGAAGAAAAAAACAGTAGCCAAGGAACTGCACGACCAAAAAATTATATAAAATATTTCCACTGCTATTTAAATGCTAAATTTAATCAAGCAATAGTAAAAAAACAAAAACAGAACAACATAATAATACACCCTTCTGTTTAAAATAACAGCACTGTTCCACCTCTTTTCCATTGAATTTTACATATGAACAGACTATATATACTGGTTTTTCAGAGAAATGTCCATTTGGTCTGTCACACCAGTTAGGCTCACATGGGATCCTCTTTTCTGAGGAGATGCAGTTCCACGATGTTTCCATCTTTAGCATTCTGGGTTAGGTGCAATGTCTCAAGTATAATAACGCTTCTCTCTTTTCCTTTACACAGTGCAGAGTATATGGGCTTAGGTTATGTAGATTGTTTTACTCCAGGTCACTGTCTTTCTCTAAATTCAGGGCACTATTCAACGGGGTGCAGTAGTTTGGCTTGTCAGAAGGTACATAGCCTGGGAGACACAAACACTTGTAGGAGCCTTCGGTGTTAATGCACCTGGCATTCTTGCAAAGAGACATCCGATTGTTCAACTCATCACATTCATTTACATCTGTAATAAGCCAAACCAGGCAGGTAAACAAACTTCAGCATCACTCTATGAGGAGGAAGAAAAGCAGCCTACAGCTTACCTGAGGCCCTGGTCTATACAGGGCCTAACTGTTCTGTTTTCTCCCTTGGAAACTCTACATACTTTCCTCATTTTACTGGGTTTCGATCACAAGCAAGGGCTTTAAATGGTAGGTTGTCAGAGAGGGTCTAGAATTTGCTTGTAATTTAGCACAAGTGAACATTTTGTCAGCTTTCGGTTTTCTTGAGGTTTGACTCTAAAGAACTATCCTTCCAAATTCCTTTACACAGGTATCTAAACAATACAAGTGAGCATGGTGTTAAGCAGCCTTTAAGATTTCTTTCCACAGGAAATCTTTTGTTCACTTAGGTACGCTGGGTGCATACCTATCAGACGCCAACAGATTAAGTCTAACAAAACTCAAGGGTGGCAAAGG
Organism: Galemys pyrenaicus; assembly: GCA_019455555.1. Taxonomy (NCBI): domain Eukaryota; kingdom Metazoa; phylum Chordata; class Mammalia; order Eulipotyphla; family Talpidae; genus Galemys; species Galemys pyrenaicus. Next base: position 20,680,420 of record JAGFMF010012281.1, read on the forward strand.
GACTGTTGACAGGAGGGAGCAGAACCAAAAGAGAATAAACTCTCCCACTAAGTCAAGGGCCTTTTAGCCTAGAAGCCAACACACCCCTGAAGACAACAATACTGGTCACAGGGGAAGAATGTATGTTTGCCTTCTCTCTTTTATTTTTGAAACATAGTGTTAGGACTTCTCCGAAAATGATTCCTATGGAAGCCTTTTGTCTGTCTTTTAAGATGCAAATGCTCCCTTATAATTATGTCAGTTATTTAGGGAAAACCTTCCTTGCTGCAGCATCGAAAGATAAAATTTAAGAGTCAAAATAATTACTTGGGGACATTCTGACCTTTCCTTTATATATACCACCCTATCCTTATAAAAACTTTTTAAAAATTGTGATTGAAAAATAGAACATAGACGTTGACCATCTTTAAGTGGCTTTTTGAGTACAGGCACAGAGCTGGAAAATCACCGCTCTCCACCATTAACACTTTTCTCACCTAATGTAAGTGTACTCAACTCTATGAAATCTAGTCACGGACTATCTCAGAGAAGGAAAAAAAGACTTCTCATAAGACATCGTTCTCACCAACACATGTCATCTTGGCCATATCCAAGTGGTATCCATCAAAGCAGTCACAGGTGTAACCTTCCTGCACCCTCACACAGCGGCCATTTTCACATCCATTGAGGATACCACATTCCTCAGCCTGCAACTCTTCAAAGCTATTTAAAAAACCTGGAGAGGAAAGTGCAGAGCCCAGTTAGATATTTTCAGCCTCATTTTATATAGAGTACTGACTATATCTGCACAAATAGCAAGCATAAAATGTGAAAACTTGGCTTATGTTGTACAGATTAGCCCCACATCTTGAATTCTGATGCTCTATACTGAAATCATATAAAATAAGAAGGCAAGACTGCTTTATGTTTTTGCCACTGATTGTTTTTACCCCAAACTCAAATATTCTGAGTTCTAAGTAGGGCAAATGTCAGATAATCATTCCAGATTGAACCAAAGGAATTCACTAGTAGAGTTTAGTACAGATTCCCTAAGATGTTCCGTGAGTTTGAAGTGATGCTTTTCCAGTTAGATTTCCCAAGAGCAGAGAAAAGGCAGGCTGGCTTTGCCAAGAGTCTAACAAAAGAGCTCTTAGTTGATCAAAGCATAAGAGCAGTAAGTGGGACTCTAAACATCCTGATAAATGAGGAAAGGATACACTTGCATTTGGAAAACCAAAAAGTCTCCTTGAGGAAACAAAGAAACTTTTGTTTGGCTTTCTAAACTTGTAGGTATCTTTTAACTGATTGAGAGATAGAGGTTAGTAATATAAACACAATGTAACTAGGCATCAGGAGGCTCTAGTATTCTGTAAAGAGAGGACTAAGTTAGAAATATAAATCCATGGTAACACACACTGTTGATGTGGTCTTTCATCCCACCCCAGTTTCCAAACATCATATATTATCTTACAAATTAAAAAAAGAGCCAGAATGCTGTGCTCTGTGAAGTAATTTTCCAGTAGAACAGCAGGGGGCAGCAAAATATTGCATAGATAGGTCATAATTTCTGATTTTAAAAAGTGGGTAAATAGATCCAGGCCATGTCCTTTAAAATTTTTTAATTATAAAAATTTACAAAAGAGGCCATCAAGAATGTCACCAGACCCTCAAATCCAATTTAAGAAATACTTAATAAGGTCTTAACATATGAAAATATTTTAAAATTCCATGTATCATAGCAAAATCATTTTGGCTCTAAAATTTGAAACCCCTACAGAAACATCAAGTTGATTTGCAAAAAAACTTTGATAGGTTTCAAAGGACAGCTACAAATCAGGCCTGTTGCCTATTTTTATAAATAAAACTGTACTGGCCCATGGCCTCCTCCACTGCTGACATGCTGTCTCTGGCTGCTTTCATGATACAATCTCAGGATTGAGGGGACAATATAAAAATGTAAAGGCCATTGTAGAGTCAGGCCAACTTCCTGTGTTGCTAAAGAGGACAGTGATGTGATGCCAGCATTTTCTTAATATTTGTAGCAAATTTAGAACTGTTTGAAAGCAATCTGAGCTGCAGAAAAGCCCATAAGCAGAACATTGCAATATTATGTTCAACATTTCAACTCTCAACTATAACACAAGAGACATTCTGCATATAAGCCATGGACTTGTATCCATTAGATACAAGATGTAACCTATTATGGATTTATAGGGTGGGGAAAGAAATTTTAAGTAAAACAACCAGAAAACGAGTGCATAGCTCTACAGCTATCAGTGAATTTTGGGCAGAATGGTACACAGTCACACGTTGTTGGTTAAATGCATGTTAATCTTGGGTGTTACAAATCAAGATGGTGGTCACCTTGGTGTGTGCTTGGGATTCAGGAGAGGGCAGCAGGAGAATTGTGGGTTGTTGGTCAGTTTCTTAACTTGGACAAGGTCAAAAAACATCAACCATGTTGGATTGATAGGAGGTGGTTTAAATTTTACATGTGAAGCATTTTTAATTTGGCTTGATGATCAATACACTGGATTCTGTCCTGAAGCAGCTTCCACAGAGCTTGTGCTGCTCCTAGGTTTTGTGGGAGTTACTTCAGGTCAGAATCGAGTTTCATGTACACCCCATCCTGCGTCCTCAGACATTTTCCTTTCCTGTAGGAACAGGATTTGCTCACACATACCCCACCTCTCACTCAAACACTGTCTGCAAATCCAGGAAAAGCCTGCACACGTCATTTCTTACTTAACAAATCCCCCTATGCATAAACTCTAAAAAATTCTGACCAGGAGAGCAATTTTTTGGCTTCCCAGTCAAATGCTTGTCAAGATCAACTTGGTAAAGTTAACATCTGTCACTTCCTTGTATGAAAACAGATTGCAACATAACAGGCTTTCAAGAAAACCCTGCTTAGTGGGTAACTAGACCACTGCTTAAGGGGCACAGAAAGTCGCAGAGCAGCACCCTTGAAAGGCTAACCACCTGACCCCGTGGATCACACACCTGGGGTGGGCACAAGAAGGCTAGTGGGTGTGTGGCTGGGTCTCATGCTAGAATTTCAGATCCAGTAAGTTTAGAGTGGGACCCAAAATTCTGTGCTCTAACAAGTTCCCAGGACGTTTTGAGAACCACCAACTAACTGTAAGCCAACATAGCTTGAGAATGACTGAAATATGTCACTTACGGTCCTGAATGAAGTAGGGGTCCGCTTCTGGAGCGTATTGCTCGCTGAAGTCAACAAGGGCATCTCGTCCATATGGCTGCCGGCGTCCTGTAACAGGGATGTTGCACAGCTGGGCGTAGTCATCTGAGAAGGAAAGGGCAAGAAGCATGACACACTCACTGTCTGCCCACCCTGTGATGCACGCACCCCCCCCCACCCCCCCCCCGACCCCCGCTCCTCCAGCATCTCGGTATTTGTTATGGGAGGTCTGTCCATCTGTAGACAAAGCACAAGTTTCCCAAGTGGTTAAATGAAGAATTAAGAGTCTAAATTGAAGACCAAAAACAGTAGCAAAACGGTTGGTAGAATGTATCCCAGAAGAGTCAGGACATCAGAGTGCCCTTACCTGAGCCTATCGCAGGCTGTCAAACACTGTGTTCATAAGTGGCGGAGGTGAAACAAATCAACAAAAACTCCCAGAACAAACTAATGATTACCAGAAGGGAAGGAGATGGATGTATTGGGTAAAAGGGGTCAATTTTATGGCCACAGATGTAAAGTAGATTTTTGGTGGTTGGCATGGCATTACAAAAAAAATTTAAGTCTATAGTCATTCTTACAGATAGGTACTTCTTTACTCACTAGAGACATGAAAAGATGTTTCTGCTATCAAGTGAGGCGCTACCAGGTATGAACTGAATTTAATAGCCATGTGATAACTCTGTACCCCTGACTGTGTTCCTCTGAATAGCACTGTAGCAACCATGATCAGAACAAGAACAGCGCCGCAGTGGGAGAAGTAGCAGTAACGGTCAATAGTCAGATGATGCTTGCTTTGTGCACATTAATTCATTAAAACACTCCCACCACCCTAGAAGGAGGTGCTATCATTGTCTGCATTTTACTGCTGAGGAAGTAGCCCCAAGTAGTTTAGTGACAGCAGCGGTGTGGCAGCACCAGCTGTGGACTCTGTCATGCAGCTTGAGTACACATTTTTAACATTTTGCCTCTCCAACAACTGTCTTGGCTCCTTTGCAATTCTTGTCTTACCTCTTTTGTACCTTGGCTGGATTCATCTGCCATGCCCACATCCTGAGGTCATGTGCCTGTTCCAAGCGGGGTCAGCCCTGTGGCCACCTAGCTTTTAGACTCCTGCAGGAATTGAGACTTCTAAGTTTACCTTCTCAGTCTTCCTCCAGGACCCACCCAGCACATGGTATCTTGGCTCTCCATTTGTGCATTACATTTCATGGCCTTGAGCTCTGGCGTGAGTTAATAGCAGAGTTACTGAGAACTTTCAGAGAGAACTTAGAATAGCTTCACCTTCTGAATGCCTGTTGTACAGAAATGTACTGCCCAAGGATTGATCTAGTAGTTTGGTAGCATTGCTGGATTTTCTCCAACTGTGAGATGCAGGGCAGCAGGCCCCAGCCACACTGGATTGGGACTAGAGGCTGGGGGACTTCTCTGTTGTCTCCTTTTGTCACACATACATCTAAAAGGGCAGCAGGCAACAGCCACACTGGATTGGGACTAGAGGCTGGGGGACTTCTCTGTTGTCTCCTTTTGTCACACATACATCTAAAAGAAAGCACTGAGGTAACAGTGCTAACTTCCAAGGCTTGCTTTCTCCCCACTAAAGGAATCAGTGGTGTGTGTGTATATGTGGATATGTACACAACTGCACAGAAGACATGTAAGGTCAGAAGACAGTCAGAACCACTCTGGCTAGAACAGGATTACAATTGCCCCTCCCTCAAATTCTCCTTGTACAGAAGCATTCCTGGGTCAACACAGAGACCCCAGATATCTCCAGGCCTTCTACACCTTCTAAACCCTTCATGAGAAATAACTCATTAAGGAAAGAGCTTAACCTGGAGAAAGATTCTTTTTTTTTTTTTAAAGATTTATTTATTTATGCATACAAGAGCTGGGTTACAGGCCAGAGTCACAGGGAGGTGGGAGGACTCACCAGAGACAGAGTGGGGAGCAGAAGAGGCAGATCGACTGAAGTACACTGCTGAGGGGAGCAGCGGGCACAGCAGGAGAGGTCTGCTGTGCCATGTGGGTCAGCTCCCTGGCTGGCAGCAGGGATCGAACTCACACTGCTGTGCTGCTGTCATAGTGCCAGCGTTCAACCCACTGCGCCAGCAGGGAGGCCCAACCTGGAGAAAGATCTTTAACTGAAAAACAAAACCCCTGCATTCAAACCAACAGAACACAAATGACGGTCAGTTCTGCTTCAAGTTTGAAAAGAATTAAGAATTTCCCTGAGAGAGCAAGATCTCTGAAGTGTTCTAAGTTTCAAAAGCTGAGGTCATGTTCTTGCATGAGTTTTATATACATTTGTTGTACATCTGAAAGGAGGACTTGAGCATTTTATATTCAAGCAACAGTGGCGATCAAGAGTAGATATTAAAAACAAATTAACTCATGTGATTTGGTCAAACTAAATCCAGAGATGGCTAAGCGTGCTTCTCTTGGACATCTGGTTGTCATGGAAGCCGTACTGAGACTCGAGGGCCCCCGGGCCACCGACTGCAGGGGCCATCCCAGGGCTGTCTGGCCCGAATCTATGCCCTTCCAGTAGACCATGTGTCCTCCACCAAGAAATGTGCTGGTCCCCACCCTCCAAGCTCTTCCATCTGGCACTCACTGATGTGAGAGCTGTGGAGGAGGAACAGACTTCTTTTCCTGTGCAATGTTTAGAAACAGATTCCTGGGAAAGGGTGGCTCCTGAATTGCAACTAAGTAGACAAGTAAAATTTACTTTATGGAAGATATTTTGACTTAACCTTAGAGCCTTTACTCAAAGGTAGTCATGAAATGCACTGAAAGCTCAGTAACCCTAGGAAAATGGGGAGCCTAGCTGAGACCCCTTGTGCTGGGTGGGCCCTGGAGAAGGACTGAAGAGGAGTTTCGAAGTTAGCCAATTGTAAGATGAACTTGGGGACTATCCAGGGGTTCTTAAGGAAGGTTTGTGCCTTAACCCAGGCTGGTTAAGGAGTAGAGGAGAATCGTGGGGAGGGGGACCTCAGTTCTTGCCAGTTTCATCCACCCCCCCCCCCACCACCCAGTTCTTCCCCAACAATGCCTTTTTGCTTAAGACTGTAAAATTCTTCTTTGTTGCTTCACTTTTGCAAACACATTAACATCGCAAATTTTAAGTGTTTTGGTCAGTTATCAAAACATTTATCTCTTATAGTAAAATATGTACTCTTTTATATTCAAAGATGTGCTCCAGTCCTGTCATCACCAGACCATTTATCTTGAAATACTTTTCAGGGAGCATGGATGGGTCTCTCCTAGTCCATCCATGCTCCCTCCTGCTGTGCACAGCTGCTGCCATACTTGGCAGGGAGAAGCAAGCATGGCAATGGGAAGAATGTGGGCACTGGAGGGGGGATCTGGGACTGAAGTCCTGATCATGCCACTTTTTTTTTTTTCTTTTAGCTTAGCAATTCTGGGCAGGACTCAGTTTCCACATCTGTCATGTAAGGATGCCAAGTCCATGTTGCCTACCTATGTTACTGATACATAAAAAATGAGATTTTTTCCTATGAGAAAAATGTGTAACATTAAGTCCCCACTGAATATCTGGAAAGAAATGAGGATTTTTCAAAGATAGTATTAGTTAGTGATTGATTCAAAATACAAAGGCAGTTGTCAAAAAGCAAAGAACTGAGCAGTAAATTAAGAGCAGTCTCCAGATGTTTTGAGATCTTGGAATTTTTAAATACATGGAAGAAAATTCTAGCTCAGTAGACTGAACAGCTTGATTCTCTTACAAGGCACAAAATGATTGGGTTGCCTTGGCAAATTACCTGATTGGACAATGATAAAATGTGCTATTGCCCCTACTTTAACACTAGATCAACATAACTCAAATCGTAGGGGAATACAGAGAGTCCGTGATTCTTACTATATTTCCTTCAGAAATGACAGACAACAGGTTTCTCTCCATCTTCCAGCTGGAAATCAGAGTTTTCTAATGAGCTGAGGGCAAGGACTTCACCTCAGCCTGTGAGCATCTAGAGCCACCAGAACCCGATCCAGCTCGCAGCCATCCCCGAGCGGGGTCACTGCTGGAGTCGGGCAGGGGCTCCTTCGTGAACTGATGGAAAAGAGCTCAAGAAAGCAGAGCTCTGAACTGTTTCCACAAGTGCCACGTCCCTTAATTCAACATGTGCACTGAATCCCTACTTTGTTCTGAGAGTCTTTTTCCTCCTCCTAAACACCCTTTACTTAAGCGTGTCAACAGCAATTAAACCCCTAGTTGTCTAGGGCTTGGCACAGAGGTACAGCTTTGCTTAGCAGAGCTCATTCTGGGAGGCAAATGCTATTTCTGAGACAACATATGATGTGTCCATCCAGAATTCAGCACATCTGGGTGTGAAATAACGAGGAAATGAAGATATTTACACCCTCACATCCCGCACTCACTGCCTCCCAAGCACAAACGCTTGATCAGATGCTCCTGATCAAAGTTACGAAGGCACACAGGACGGTATGGACACGACGGTCCAAACAAGTCCCAGGCACTGAGCGCAGCCACTTCCCTGGCATGGCAGACTCATAGGACAGATGGGCGCTGCTTTGATTTTAATTCTAAGTGGAAAAAAAAGTTTCAAAATTACCTCCTGGAGCCAGTGGGTCTGGGGCAACTACTGTCAGCAGCAAAGGGCAGCACAGTACTACATGCTGGCAGGCAGTCTCCACTCTTGATGACAGACATCTGCAGGGCTGGTCCGGACAGTCACATGCCACAATGCCTCCCTGGCATGTGGGGGAGACTGGGAGGGGAAGTTTTAGTTCTGACTGCGGTGGATTAAATTCAGCTGCTCTCAGAAATGACGGCAAGGCTGCATTTCATTCCCCACACATCAGAATTCATGCTCTGAAGTTTGAATTGCATCATTTTCAAAAAGCGGACAGCCAATTCTTAAGCATTAAAAATAGGTCAGCTTTGGTACTACTTTCATCAGGTGTTTGCTTATAGGCTTCAACACTATTGATTGATAATGGAAAACACACAACCAGCATACAGAAAAGACAGGAAGGAGAATGACACTTAGCTCTGTGCATGCTGAGTGAGCATTACAGTAAGCATTATTCTCTGAAGTGAGCAAAATCTGTGAAATAATTTTTCTGACCACTTACAGAACATTCCGTCCAGAACTGATGACGGAGAAAGGGGTGTGAAAGAGAAGACTCGACGGCAGTGCCACAGCCTGTAAGGGTGAGCTTCTGTTTGGGTGTCTGTCCACTGATCAGGTGAGTGCGTGAGGATGGACCCTGTCTCAGAAGCAGTGCTCACCCATGGTGCCTGGTGAGTAGGTGTAACCCTGCGTCCTTTAAACTAAACCTTGCTGAGTGGAAGAGAAAACATTGAAAAAAGACCCAGAGTCCAAAGCCGTGGGTTCTAAACCTGACTTCTCTATTCCCAACCCCTTCGACTGGACACATTTCTTTATTGAAAGATTCTGATAATTTACCTGATGGTACACTGGTATTATAGTCAGTTCACTGTTTCATTCAATGAGTGACAGACTCATTTGACTAGAGGCTGAGAATACTCTAGGCAGGGTGGGGAGAGGGAGAGAGGAAGGAGATGCTGATTGTGACCTGTGCAACATCTTGTGCAGGGAACTATTTGAGTCAGTCAGGAGGTGCTGTGAAGGCCTCTCCACAGGTGAGCACCTACAAGAAGGAGGTGAACTGGGGGATAGGAAAGGTAACTCAGTCACAGGCAGTGCACGAGGAAGCAGGAGAGAAAGGAAAGTACCTTGCCCGTGCTGCTGCTGCAGGAACGTCCAAAAAAGTGAAGCAGCGAACATGCACTATTAGGTAAGCTTGAGCTGCCAGGCCTGGTGTACTCTTGCATCCACTTTTTCAGTTAATCTTAGAGAAGCCTGATGCTCGTGATTAATTTGTTTCTGATGAGAAAACTAAGGGTTTCTCAATGGATTATAGCGTAATTTGTCGTAGTTTAGGTGAGTTATAAGGACCTCAACAGTCTGTAAAACCCTGTTCTTTCTATTCCATGGCTGTCCTGAAACTCTGATAAGAAAATTCTTAAGTACACTCCCCTAGACCTTACTCATCAGGTAAATCCTTAGTCCAGCACTAGGGTGGCTATTTGTGTCTACAATTCCAGGAGGAATAACCACCACGAGTGCAGATGAGCTCAGCTCCACTAGGGGCAGCTCTGTCATTAGCAAGATTAATGTTTATTGAATTTGCTCAGTTTATTAGGTGAAAGAGATCAAATTGCTTAATGTTCAATTAAATTGTACTTGTCAAGGACAAGGAAGTAATGGAGTCTAAAGTCTTGGCAAGATTTGCATTCTCCGGGACTCCTGCAACGTGAATGCTCTGAGACTTTGGGCCTCAGACCAGTCAAGCTCCCTGCCCCCAAGCTTCACCTAAGTGCAGTCACTCCCTGGGTTTTCCATTAGGTTGTGGTTTACTTTAGCCAGACTCTTAACTGAAGAAAGATTTGTGGAGTATGAATGCCAAAATAATGAAGGATCCCTTTACTTTCTAAAACCTGAACTCCAAATTCATACACACTTGTAATAGTGTTAAATTATGCCACACATGAAAACGTTAAAATTATGACTGATCACTTATGAATATCAATCATAAGGGCTGTCTGAAAGGTCTTCCCCATGTCTTAAGTATCGAGGGCCTTAATACATCATTGAGTCTTACATTCAGGCAATCTCAGAGGAAACTAGAAATGAGGTCACCACTAATATTTGATAAGAGACAAGACAATGATATAAGCAAATAGGAGAAAAGTTCAACGTATCAGTTTTCTAGACTGATCTACTTCATATTTTTCCAACTGCCAGGACAGATAAATCATTCCATTTCTTCTGTTCCTGCTCTTTAAGTACCAATTTGGAGAGACAAGCTGAGAAGTTCACAATTAGGAAAAATAAGTATTGCAAGGAATACACTGGATTCTGTGTTTTATTTTTTACATAAGCCCAGTAAGAATTACTTTCAAATAGTATTAAGTCTAACACTGAAAGGGGAAATCACACAATCTGGTAAATGTACTAAATGCTACTGAGCAGTTCACCCAGAGATGCCTAATTTTAGGTTTTATGAATTTCATCTCAAAGTCAAGAAAAACCAAAAAAAGGGAAAATAAATTTTTAATATTGTCTGAAGTTCATGTAACATTTTTTATATTGATAAAATGAGGAAACCAGACTAGCTGATCTCCAAGGAATTTTGTAGCTTATTGTATGATTCTAAATAAAAAAAAAAAAAAACTTATGACAGGGTTGCCAAATATTAACCACCACTAAGTACCCTTGCCTTCAGGTGGAGTTTACCTGATTTTCATGATGACTCATAGAGTGATGGTCTATCCAAGCTGCAAATGTGATCAATCTTTTTCATTCATTTTTCTGCTAAAGAAACTGAGGTTCCAGAGAAATTGAATGACATTTCCAAGTTCAAGTCAGGATAACTTACTAAAATATAAAAAGCCAAGTTATCCATACCCTTTTTAAGTTTGAAGCAGAGAAAGCTGTATTATCTGAAATTTTCAGCATTACAAAATAACAAACTGCTATATCCATTATCATTTGAAAAGGAAGTTCTAGTTACTATAATGCTAAAGAAACACTAAAAGTATAAATGCTCATACTATGTATTCTATTCAATTGTAGGAAATAAAATTAGAGTGCAAAGAAAAAGACAACTATTTTTATACCCACTTTAATGTTTTTTCTTTCATTGTTATTTACCTTAATCTGAACTGGATTCTCCTTGTCTTGTCTTCCCCTTCGAATCTATTCCAAATCAGATACAATCCTAGAAGTTCCTCTTTCCGGCAGCAATGTCCTTGGCTATACTGGCTGAGCTTGCTGAGATTATACGATGGAAATGGGACCTTCTAAGCTGAGCAGTGCATAAGCACCACAGCTGTCCACACAGCTCTACCTGCCACCAACACTTGAAGCTATAAGGAAGCGTGAAAAGGTCAGGCAGCTTAATTGCTTGTCTTAATTTCCTTACTCTGGCTCTAACAGGGCATCAATGTGGTTATAACCATAATAAAATTTATTCTCTATTCATAATCTCTTAGATAACAGAGTGTAGTCAAATACTTAGTATTCGTTCTTAGGAAATAAATACTGAATAAAACTGACACCCTGAAGTTCAACAAAATGCACATGTCACGAACTAGTAGTCTTTTGATTAAACTCCCCTCACTTATAATTGTTCTGTAATTGTTGAGGCCACTGAGACAACAGCTTGACCCATTTTCAAAATACAGTTAATGCTCCAGTTTGTCAACTAGCAAGGTCTCCTGGTGCCCCTGGCTACCCACCCCCCTCACCCCCCACTGACTCCAGACAACTGGGTTTGGGAACTGCAGCTTACTCCAGAACACTCCTTCCCAAGTTCCATCTCTGTAATCAGTGGACAAGGAGTGGTTTATATTAATCACTACAAAGTATTTATTGTATGTCAAGCATCTCACAAGAATGTTTACTTCTCCAGTGACACGCTTAATGTTACTATCATTTTACAAATAAGGAACCAATGATCATATTAAATCAGGAAGCACTGTGATAATTCACTACTAAATTTTATCTTGCAGCAATCCTAAAGTAAAAGGATTTTCACCCCTATTCAAAAAAAGCCTTTCCAGTAACAATATAAGTTAGTTACTTGCCATTCTGTATGGTATCCAACCCAAATAAAGTTCCATGGGTACCAGGAGTTCAGTCCTGAAGAACTGGGCCACTTTTCACTTAGAATATACCCTGTGTCCAGGCCTGGTATTCACTTAGTGGAGATTTTTAATTCTCCATTACAGTTCATTAACAGCTGCTCTTTTTTAATTATAATGCTTAGGATCTGTGATCAAAATGATAAATGCTTTCACACTCAGAGTATTCATTATAACCTCACAGAAGAATTCTCAGCTTTGGATCAAGGAAACTGAAGTAACTTGTCCAGGGCAACTGACAGAACCAACGCCAAAAGCAGACTGCCTGACCTGAAGGTGGACCACTCAGCATGCCTCACATGAAGTATGTTCCAGAGTTATTAGTAACATTTTTTGGAAACATGTTTCTTGGAAAAGCCTTTACCCCATGACTGCTGAAAGGCCTTTTGCAATTATTGCCCAGTTACAGTATTTCTTCAGGTTTAACCCATGAGTCAAATCCCTCTCTTCCTTCACCTCTTTCAGGATACCTGGAAACTTCTTACACAGAGGAGTTTGTGAGAATGGAAGGGCCCTGCATGGATATAGAAGAAATCAGCAGCTGAACTGTTCAAAGATAAGCCAAATTCTTTCACTTCTGCAAAACCATAAAAATTAGATTAGCTGTTAATCAAAAAAATCTGTCATAACAAATGGTGTATTTATTAAATAAGGGTACCATGTATACATTTACATGATATAAGATTTAAACATAAAATATTCTCTTTTAGCAATACAGTATAACTGTATATTATGTTGGTTTTACAGAACTGAATTTTAATTCACATCTCATATAAATACTACCAGTATATCTGTTTCAAAATGTTTTGCTTAGTGCTTATTAAACAATATGTGAATAATTTAGATTATATTTCAGATCATTTAATTACCTCCATGTAAACCATTACCATCTAGCTCATGATTCAGTGGGGTAGGAATGACCCTTACAAATTCCTTCTATTCCCAGATATTGTAAGCCTGCCTAAACCAAAGAAGTTAGATAACGCTGACAATGTTTTAAGATTCTGGCTACCTGCTTCTATCATGCTTATGTTCTTTTACTCGACAACTCTTTTTCAAACCCATTTTATCCTTGACTAGTCCCATATCCAATACACACAGGAATACAGTAATGGATAAAGTGCACATAATTGCCACCCTTAGAGTTTAAATCTTAAACCCTTTAACTGACATATGAAGAAGTCACAGTGGAGGGTCAGGTAAACACTGCGCTTTAGTCAGGAGCAAGTTGTGAGGGTGATTTGATCTCTTTTGACTTTTTATTTAGAGTTCAAAGACCCTTATATTGTTATGGCATCTACTTAGCAATTAAAAAACAGTTATTTCTTTTGGGTAGGATGAACAAGTAAAAAGGGGATACAGTCTTCATTTGCTAGATATTTTTCAGTTTTTTATGCACGTCATCATTTTCTAAACGTCACATGCCTTATTTTAAACATAAGCATTGGACGGCATCCATATTATATTCTATAGACACGCCTCATTTTAAATAGTGACTGTCTAGTATTTTACACTATATGGATACACCACAATTTTACTAACCAATTCCTTATTGGCAGAATTGATTCAAAACTTTTCTTGTTCTGTAATGATCTCAGTTATCTTCCTGGCACTTAAATGTAGCTGTAGGATATCCATTACTAGAACTAGAATTTTTTAATTAATATGTCCCTGCAAACATTTCTCAGGCAAAACTAACAGTGCCTATGCCGCTACACTTAGATCAACATTAGTGTTTACGAAATTAAACAAATTTTCCAATTTCCTTTGTGGCACTTCAGTTTCCTTAGGGACTTTCTTTTAAACATCACCCTCACCTTCCTGGTCTTCCATCAAACTACCTTAGAGGTTACAACACTTGTGGTGCACTACTTCATGTCACCAGTAGGTGGCACTCTCAAAACACACCAGGTGGTCCATCAAGCCATTTTTCTAAACTTAAAAGTTTTAGATCAATTAATAAGTTTGGTGCTGGGCATGGGGACATATTTTTGAAGTGTGACTCCTTTCTCTTAAAATAGATAATACCATAAACCAATAAAACAACAAAAAATTCAACTAAGACTATTAAATCTTTATGTTCAAATATATTTAAAATAAGCTTAATTATACTGATAAGTCACTCACCAGAAGTTGTTTTAGCAAGATAACCACAGATAGTAGGATTCTTGGGTACTTTAAAAGAATTAGATACATGTGTTCAAAAGTATCTAATTTTCTTTCATTCGTAGATCACAAATTTTCATTTCTATGAGATAATGGCAACCTATATATGTTTAACTCAGGTACATTTTCAAGTTTATACTCTTGAGAGTAGCAAGACACAAAAACATTAAAATTTTATTTTAGACAAGTGTTACACATCAACAGTAGTTCTGTTTACTGGTAATTACTGACTTGCTGTAATTCATTTCGTCATCAAATGCACACTCACTGTTACCTATAATGCCTTCTAGCTTGCTAAATACTGAGACACCACCTCTAATTTATAAGCTTATTGTCTTGCTTTACAAACTGTAGTTTTTTACTTTCCACAAACACAAAACAATGTAAAAATATCACCTTTAATTATTCACTTTGTTACTATTTGTTCTAAATGATGCTACTTATCTAAATATAGCTTTGAGACCTGGGGAGAGAAGACTGGAGTAACCATGATGGAGAGTGTGGACCCTGCAGCCAGAATACTTGGGTTTCTACCTGTCCCTCACCATACATGAACCTGGCAGGTCCTGATCTTCCTGTGCTCCATTCTTCTTCCAGAGAAAGGTAATTAGACACCTACCTCATAGACTTGGAGAAGAACTTATCAAATAGAAAGCATTCTAATAAAGCTTGTATTCCAGTAAACTCCATTTCCAGCAAAGATGTCAAGTCCTAGTATCTCTAAGCTTTCCTTCTAGTATGTTACTGAACAGTCCCAGAAAGATCAGTGACCAACCTCTCATTTATTTTCTTTCATTTGTAGATTTATGATAGTTTCTTTTTCCTGACTTGATTTTCTAAACAGTTTTCCTCTCCAAGGCTAGCAAGATAAATAGCTCAAATATGTAGGTCCTCCCAAAGCCTGTCAGCCCCCCCTCAAAACATTTTAAGAACAGATAGCATTAAAGGGTACTGTAAAAGGGAAGGAAGAGGAAAAGTAGCAGGAGACGTAGAATGTAGTCGCTAGAGGTTGAGGAAGGGGAGGCTGTCAGTCCAGAATCACTTCAACACACCATTCACTATTGGATCTCAAACCTTCTCCTAGTGCTGGGAGTCTGGCCTAGTCTAAGACTTCAGCTGAGGATTACAGTGGGATTCTGAGTGGCCCCAGAAATACATTGAATTCTACAGCTTTGCACTTGTTCCCATGGGAAATTACCCTGGCACCATCTCCCACCCGCTACTCCTTTACCCCGCCTGGGGTACCAGTTCACAGATGCCACCACTCCTGCTTCCTTCACCTACCAGTCTTCTCAGATGCAGTTGCTGCCTTAGCAAGAATAAGTGCCCATGACCTATTGGACCAGATGTGTGAAAGTCTACTCCAGAGCCAAAGCTTTACTTTACACTGGATTTTAATGCTCAAGCTGATGACAAGTACTGCGATTTATTTTTAAAAATTCCTCCAGCACTGTTTCCATCAGTAACTAATTGTTCCCCACAGCAGTGCTGCACTCCTGGAAGATTCCCCGCCTGACATGTCAGGATTAATCCAGACTATAGATTTACAAATACACAACGTAGTCTTTTCTCAACTATCAAGATATTCATGAACAGCACGCTTAAAAGGTTCACTGACAAATGATGAATGGACAAGCTTTAAAATTCACATTTCTTTGCTGCCTCTTTGAAAAATGTATATAACATTACAGTTTTAACAAACTAAATCAGATGCTGCTAGATGAATCTAGAATCTTGCTGGTGCTACCCGAGGACCAGCAGCAGCCACTGCTGGGAATGCAGACTCCTGCCCAATTGCCTCCAGCTAGGAAACCGAATCTGGTGTTTTGTTGTTGTTGTTGTTTTTAATAAGAACTCCAAGGTTTCTTATAAGTGACATGTCGACTATTATTTATCAATCAGTGGTCTACAAGAGAAAGTTCTGTATGAGAACGACCACTTTTTCATTTGTTCATCCTCAGCTCACATTCAGATGGTCTTAGATAACTGTATATTTCAGATGCTTGGAATTTAGCTACATCTGAAAAGGCGTATCAACCAAGTGACTGAGCAGTGAGCCCAGAGCAGCCACTACCTTCTGAATACTGATATGTGATGGGCACTATTCTAAGGTATTGTATATTAATGCTTAGAAATAGTAGTTTTCAAAGTGTGTTCCCTGGAACCCTGAAGCCCCTCACAGATACAAGAACCTAAGTAGTTTTCTCTCGAACCAGGTCCGCCAACATCTTTGATGTTTATGAATTTATATATTGGAGGTTAAAATATTTGGTCAGTGATTTCTATTGTTTTGAAAAAAAAATTTTAAACTAATTTTTGAGGAGTTGTGTGACTATATATACGAGTGATTCCTGTTGGAAAATGTATAATAAATGCTTTGTAAAAACTTTGGTATACATTACCATTTTTCTCTGGTACCCCATACTCTCACCGAAATATTACACAGCACGAATTTGTTTTTGAAAGATCTGTTAAAAATGATTTTAAGGCAATATTCTAAAATTCATTCTTAACTACAAAGTACTTGAATATTATTTTTTAAAAAGCCATCAGATTTGATTTGATTTTTAAGGGCATTGCCTTGTCAAATTCACAAGTACTAAAAGACTCAATATCTCAAGATCCGAATGGGTCAGAATAAAATACAACATGTGCAGAACTTCTGTAAGGAATTTCTATCACAACAAGCCTACCATAACCAAATGTCAGGGTTATATATAGTATGTACACCACTGCTGCAAAGCAGCCAGACACAAAGTCCGGCAAAGAAAATGGGCAATGCTCATGATAAACAACTCACTGACAAATACAAAACCCCTATAAGATGACGTTTCCAGTTCTCTAGAAACAAGGGCAATTCATGTGAGAGCCTGTTCATCCCTGTGATATCAATTTTAAAGACAGAATACTTGGCATTCGGTATGAGGAAAGAGGCATATCAAACACTGCCAGTACGAGTGTAAATTTGCACAATATTTTTGGAGAGTAATAGAATAAATTTAAAGTGTACACTCTTTCCAACCATTTGTAAGAATTTTCTTACTGAGACACTACACAACTACTGGTAATATATATGGAGTTCCACAGCAGGGTTGTTTAGCAAAAGAAAATCAGAATTGGGTAGGGGTCAGGAATACAAGTGTCCAGTACTGGAGGTGACTACAGAGATGACAGTGTAATAAAAGTCTCTGCCATCACTTACCTTCACCATCATTCATCAGTTCCAAGATTCTGTGAGCTGTAGATGTGTCTGGCTGTAACATTGTTACAATGTGAAAAAAAGTGATTTGTTCAGTATGCCATACATTTGGGTGTTCAAGAGAAATACAAAGTGTGCATTAGATCAGTGGTTAAGATTTCATCTTTCCTTATTCTCTTAAGTAGAAATATAATAGCTAGTATAAATACATGACGATGTGGAGGAAAAGGTTTGGATGATAAGAACCAACTGTTAAGGGTCAACATCTTTCATCAAGCATGGAGTTCAACTGAGATGGCGTAGGTAAAGAGGGACAGAACACCTTTGAAGAATTAGTTATTTTTGAAAAAATGAAACACTAAAAGTGACTAATAAAAAAAAAATTTGTGTAAGTCAGCACTATGAGAAGATGGCATCTGCCTGCAGGGACAACAGTATAAACTATGAAACCTCCCTGGTAACGCAACACTATGAAGCTATCCACAGCCACTGCAACAGAAGTTCAATCCCCGGCCAGGGAGGTGACCCACATGGCACAGGGGACCTCTCTTGTCTTGCCTGCTGCTCCCCACTCTGTCTCTGGTGAATCCTCTCACCTGCCGCACCTCTGGCCTATACCCCAGTTCTCATATGCATACATATTTTCAAAAAGCAGTATAAATGAATTATTATACCACTTCCCGTATTCTGCCCTCCCTACATTCATCTAGTTCTGATAACCACCCAATTAGGCAGACAGTGATGCTCTGCTCTACCAGGAGCTCAACAAGGAGGGGGCTGTGGGGTGGAGGAGGAGAGGGGGCAGAGGGGTGTGGGTGGAAGAGGTTCAGGTTATTTTTCCTGAGTCACAGCTGCTGTGGGCAGCTCTGGATTCCAAACCCAGCCTGTCTGGCCCCAGAAACCGCCCTCTTTCCATTTCTGGGCTGCTATGACTGCCATCTATTTCTTTGTGCATTTGCTCTATTTTTGCTGTTCATGTCCTTTTTATAGCATTTCAAATCGTTTCCTTTTTTATGCCACATTGACTTTATTCCCAAAAGAAAATTATTAAATAGTTTGATAGCTGCACTCAAATTAACTAAAATTAATACAATTTACTCTTTTCAAGTAATTCTTCCACTCTGGACCATTCTGGGAATTTTCATTATAAACTCCTTCACTTTATACCACAGTGTTTTTATAGCTTTAACAAAACTTTTTAGAGTCAAATACAGAAAGATAGAGAAACATTCTCAAGGGTCTTTCCTTTAGTGAGTCGTAAGAAGACAAAGGCCAGCTGTCTACAATCAAATCACCAAGCTGTCCAGTCTGGCCTCGGCACCTTCCAGCCCCCTCCACTATGAGGACGGGGGTATGACCCAGAACTCAGCACATCACACTTTGCCCCTTAACCCAAGCTTTAGTCCGAGATCTAAAAGTTGAAAGCAACTTGTTCAGACCTCTTTCTTGATGATTCTAATCCTTTCTTATCTCTCTCACAAAATAAGTTGACCAAAAACCACCATTTGAATCTTGATATCTGACAACTATGGTCTCTCATCCTATTTTGCTCTACGCAGAAAACATCAGAAATGAAGCTTGTGGGGGGGAAATATCAGGAATTAAAAATTCTAAAGCCCTAAGGCACCCATTGCTGTCATACTAAGCTTCTCTGCGTCATTTTTAAACCATTCTGTAGAGAAACAGAATGAGGGTTTCAAACATATCAACAGGGTCTGGACTGGGGTGAAGCGGGGTCTGGATGTTTACAGAGTCATGCTCTTTCCTCCTGTACATACACACCCTTCTGAGGAAAGCCACACATCAGGAGTGAGGGTGAAGATATATTAGAGAATTGCTAAGATTTCAAGGAGAGAGAACCTGTCCCCAGCAGGTGTGGGGCAGGGCTCACCTGAGTCTTTCATGGGGCAGAGGGCGCACTGCATGCCCCAGGCCTCTCCGTACAAACAGCAGCACTCGGTGTACGTCGTCTGCTTTCCGACGAGAGGCCGGCTACACACGTACTCGTCGCTCAGATGTTCCCAGCATAGGTCTTGGTAGACGTCGGTTTCTTCAATTTGTTCTGCAAGGGAAGACATGGTTCCATGACAATTGCACTGTTATTCCTATTTCATAAACACTGGTGGAAGCCAGGGAGTGTCAAATTTTCCATCCCTATTTCTAAGAGTGACTTTCCAAGTAAAAGTCTGAAGCCAGCCTGGTCTTTCCGTGGACCAAACCTCAATCATCTAAACCCAGTCATCTGTCTAAATGACTGGGTGTCATTCCATAAGCTCAAATTTAACCTGCCCATCATGTTCTAGTTAAATCCTTCCCCCTATAGCTTCCCACCATACCCCACTGCCCCCCAGTATATTTCATATCCTTCAAAGACCTGAATGGCGTCTCATTCTTTCAACCTTTGCTTTTGCATGTTTACTCCTCTGTCAAATCCTACCTTTTCTTTCTACATCACATTTTTTTGAACTCATGCTTTCTCACTCATGCTAAAGCCAGAGAGGTAGTGACACTTTACCCTAACATGCTCCATTATAACCTTTCTATCTTTCAACTGATTTCACCCAAAGGACACTTCAGGCTGTGATGATGCTGTGATCACTTACGTCAATCATCAGTGGTACATCACTTCACTGGGGGACACACAGGCATTCCAGCCAGTGGACTTCTCGACTCTCCACTAGCTTGGTGCCTGCCACCCTCTGTTCCTTCCAGCCTCATCTGTGTTCTTCAGTCCAGTCAAGGGAACTTAATTCTCTTTCCCTGAACTTACACCCTCCTCAGCTGCCTCATGGGTGAGTGTGATGAGCCCTCAGGCATGAGAGTCCTATCATCAGCTCAGCCACCCTCTATACTGTTGCCCATTAAATGGGTATATTCAGCCTATTAAGTCTCCTACACACAGATGATATACATCTTGTCATTTCTCTTCACATCTTGTTTTAATGATCTCAAATTTACGCAAGGAATCGCTTTCTATTTTCCAATAGCTCACATTTCAGTTGAAAGGAAAACCCTGTGACATTTATTTGGATGTAGACTTGCATCTCACATCCAAACATACCGTGTGATTCAGCTGGTCGTACACATCTTTTTTCTGAAGCATCTAGGACCAGCGGATGGGTACAGAAGCAGTTGTAAGAGCCTTCTGTATTAACGCACTGGCCATCAATACAGCTGTTGGGGTCTTGACATTCATCCATATCTGAAAAGAAAAAGAAATCGAGAGGCGTTAAGCATTCAGTTGATACACTTACCAAACTACACACTGTTGAATTCAGTGCACGTACCAGGGGCTGCCGCATTTTAATTAATTGCACATAACCCAAAAAGAGAACATGGATTGGAAAAACAATAGTACCCCTCATGCTGCCACTAAATAAGGATAAGATATTTGGGAACAGGATATGCCTAGAAATTTAAGATAAAATGCCGCTCTTCTGATCGTTTTAAAATTATTTCCTTTTGCTAAGTTTTTCTGCCTGTGGTGTATGGTTTTTAGTTTAAGCATTAAAGACTGGGTCAATTTTTAAAAATGACTTTCACTTGTTTGATATGAGTGGTGAAACAGGAGATTCCCCAGACCAAAGGGACACTTCAGTTATACCTGCGACCTGAATTATAATTCCACATTGACTATTAACTCTTTGTTTAAAAACTATTCAAGTAGTAGCATAAAGGTTTTCTTAAATCTTGATCATGAAAGATCATTAAAACATTTATAGATATTTCCAACACATGATTTAGATTCAGAGAAACTCTTTTACTACACAGAATTACTTATTTTTTTCTACTTATTCAATTTATTTTAACAGCATACCACATTGTATCCTCTTAAAACCTACCAAAGCACTGCAATTTAACAGGGTCATAATATGTTCCCTGCTTACAGTAGCATTCATAACCAGGCTGAGTGTTCAGACAGAAGCCATTTTTGCAAATTTCTTGTCCAAAGAGTTGACATTCATCAGCATCTATGGGGGGGGGGGGTAGAGAAATAGATGAGTAAGTTTTGCTCTTTCCGTTAAAAAGAAGAATGTAAGTGATGTGGCTCCAAGTTTGATATTATAGTATTCATATTCCAAAAAATCTTAAAGATGCAGCAACATGAAATTCAAGTCAGGCCTGATTCTTAGATGTAGAAGCATATATTCAGGTTTGTCTGTGACATTCAGAAAACAATGAGGAAAACATCAGCAGAGAAGGTGTAATTGTCAATATGGTTTCTTGAGAGGTTGATTTTATATCTAATGAAATAGTCTATGCATTCCAAAATGGCACCAGAAATATTCTCTGAAGAATTTAACTTTTAAAGAAATACACCTTTCTGTAAATGTGTATTTTGACCCGCTAATTAGTTAAGATGCAGAAAACTTGCAAGAGTTTGATGGAACTTCACAAAAGTCTGTCTTAGTGATATGACAAGTTGGTATGGGTGCTGGCAAGCGCATTCCTTCACAGAATCTGGAGAGCTTACTATCATATCCAAAACCCAGTTAACTTAATGGCAAGTGGGAATAATAGAGACATCAGTCTGACAAGACTGAAAGAATTGAACAAGAAAAGTTCATGCAGAAGACTTAGTAAGTGCTCAGAAAAGGGTTATCTATTGCTTTCATGCAGTAGTATTAGCATTGTTCTAGAATTACAGGGCTAATTCAACCTCACTAAAAAAAAACTAGAGTCCCCATAGACAACTGCTCAACTGACACAGCTAGAATATGGCAAAATCAAGTCCATTAGATGTTTGTTTGGATTTGAATCTACTCTTCCAACGATTTACAGCCCCCATAAGATAGAGCAAAAAGGAATTTATTTTTATATAAAGAAAGAATGACTTTATGGTGAAATCAAGGTTTCATTCTATACTGTGAAGTGAAATTTGACTAGATGCCTGCAAAACATACTATATGATATATGTGAGCTCAAAACTCATTCAACACACGCCAAATCTTATTTCTATTTAATTGGCCTAAAGCATAGATATATTTAAAAAACACATGGAATTTCTTATCCAGCTACTGAATTATACCATATTATTAAAACACTAGTTTTACAAAAATGTATGGGTAGTAAAAATATTCCAACCGCTTATCAGTTTTCAATATTCAAAACCCATACAGGAAAAATATTACTTTGTACATAAAGGGTGTTCATTCTCTCCATTATGGAATGTTGAAAGTGATGAATATGAAAATACTCATACATATAGCTTAAATGTCACCCAAAAGGCTGCCTATTTATTTTCAAGTTATATGCCATTAGCAATAAGTATATGAAACACATTTACTTTTGTTTTTGTTTTTTTCTTTTCTATGCTAAAGTTCTAGCAATAACATAAAGCTACAGAGAAGCAAGGATCTTTGCTTTGTTGACCTAAAGACCAATATGATGGTCAAATTTCCATAGTGCTGACTTACATGATTTCTAACATACCTCTGAAATAATATACTTATTAAGTACCTATTAAGTACAGTTTTGTGTTAAGTACTTTAATAGATGGCATCTCACTTAGTTTTCAAGACAACTTGAGCCATCATTCCTGCTACACAGAGGAAGATATGGAAACTCAGAAGGACAAGTAGCATCCCACCCTCCTACAGCTTACTGTTCCAACTCTCTAGCCATGGCTCCACAGAGTCTGCTGGGGCCTTCTAGTGGGGGAACTAAAGGTTTTGTTACGAAGTTTCCATGGCTCAAAAGACCACCAATTCCATGTAACCCGACCTATGCTTTGACTTGAATCGGATAGCACACACACACATTGCAAACTCATTTCCACTTGATTCACCTTTGTAGTTCTCACCACCAATGTCGTAAGAGGGTTCTCCGGTGGGGACGAAACCTTTCCCCCTAGGACACATTTCAGTGAATTCAGCTGATTTCAGGAAAGACAAGAAAAAGGAAAAAAAAAATAATCAACATTCCCACGAAGATTCCCTTGAATTCAGTTTTGACTTTTCAGATGCAGTAATTTAAAAATCTTACCATCTAATTCAGGCAAATAATTTAGTACAATCTCATATTATGGTTTAGGTACAAATAAATCTAATAACTTCATACACGTACCAGTGATTTTTTTAAAACCTTCTATGATTCACACATCTTTCATTTGTCCATGTTTTACTTGGTATTGGGTCTCATTTCTCTATTACTGTGGTTTCTGCTATTTTAAAGGTTTCATAAGAATCATTCAAGCAAAATCTTAGTTAAATGTACAAACTCAAGGTATGGATAATGCTCTGTCATTGGTAGAAGAAAAATACTGGTTTTAATTTAAAAACAGAATAAAACTGATTTACCTTTCTGCCAATATGGGACCCCACCATAAGAGTATATTTTGTAATGGACAGAAATTTAAGAATTTATATTGAGGTGAGATGAGGGTGATGGTCCCAGCTCTGAATGCAGCTCACTGCAAGGGCATCTCAGTCCACCTGACCATGGCAGGTAACCAGTGTCATTCAAGGTTATAATGCAGTGACCAAAGTTGGAACATTCCCATCCCAGAGCCCACAGCACCACACGATCAGACACCATTTAGTTGATTCTTACCAGTCCCCACGACTGGGCAGGGGAATATCTCACAGTTATCTCCCCAGCCAGCACCAGACGTACAGCAGCACTCTTGTTTGGTGACATTAGCGGCCAGCACGTTATCACAGAGGCTGGCATCATTCAGATTATAGTAGCATTCTTTCTTTTCTTCTCTTGGTTGATTTACATCTAAGTCTGAACAGACGGGAGAAAGATGAGAACAAAATCCACCACTTTCACATAATACTAAAAAGGATATGATCTCATTAGATTAGAAGTCAAAGAACAAGACCTCTGTGTAACACAACATGGCATGAAACGCAATGGTGTAAAAGATAGACCGAATGTGTCAATGGTGTTTCATTTACTGAAAACTGCTTTCCACGTTCAGGGTCAGAGTCTTCTACTTTAAGATTAAAATGTACTTGAATCCTGAATCTTGGTGGGTTTCTAACATACCTCCAGAGTGTAAATCTGTCAAAATCATTTCCTTTTACGTTAACCAATTTCTTTTATTCTTATAAATTTGGCTGTGAGCACAGTTTCCATCTATGCTTTCTTGCCAAACATAGGGCCATTCTTTAGTGAGCCATAACACCTACTTTAGTCAATGAAAATTTTCCCCAACACCTGACCAGAGATGTGGGGCCACACAAAATATTTAACTCTTAGCTGGTTAAAGGAATCAAAAATGCTTCCGACCTTTTCTCAATAAGACAAAGCAGAAGATGGAATCCATAAAATAACCTTTCGTTACTGAAAATCTAACTACCTAAATTGTGGCAAATGCATGCCTTTGAACAAAACCATGAGTGTCAGCAAAGGCTGAGGATACATTTCTAGGTTGGGTTTTAGTTTTGGCTCAAATGTGTCCTATAGGAAACAGATGCAAATTGATAAGGGAGAATACAAATGATAAGAACAAAACCTACCAACTTTCAGATATTAGAAAGGATGTGATCCCATTAGATTAGAAGTTGAAGAACAAGTTTCAGATTTTAAGAAATGATCAATATTTTGTGGCTAAATGAAAAATCATCCAATTCCCTTCCCTACCATGGTATAAAGTTCAAAGTGCTGCCTATGATACAGTTAGAATTAAGAGTTTTGAATGCTAAATAAGAAGCTGACTCCTGCCATCACAATACTAATTTTAGAACTCTAGTGAATTCTAATGAATTCTTTTCATTAGAACTCTGCTGTTTCCAGATTTCTGGACCCCAAAATCTATAGGAACAAGGGAAAGTATTTGCAGGGGTGATAAGACTTTGATATCAACGTTGACCTTTTTAAAGTTGGTAGGTAATTATATTAGGGAGCTTGTAGTCAGTTGTTTTCATATATCTTCCTGTGTATTTAGTTTGGCAGGATCAGGCTGACTATAAAAACTTGATTAATATTCAAAATAGCACAGGTGCCTTTTAAAATGGAAAGTCATAAAATTCTATCAGAAAAGCTGCCACTCTTCTTTCCCTCTCCTGGGATGAGAAGCAGGCAAAGCGATGAACAAATCAATGACATAAATATTACTCTCAGAATAGAGTATCAGTGAGAATGCGAAGGATGCTGTATATACTTGATTCTAGCCTGTTCTCAAATTCTTCTGTCCTTGGCAGGTTTAAATTTGGGTTCTTTAGTGCTGATAGTTAATGACGAAATGTTGATTCCTATGTAACGGTTTATCCGCTTTAACCTTCGTTTCTCTGCAATGGAATAAAAGCAGGCACCCCCATCTAGCTTTCCAAGCACGCAGAGCACAGAACAATGCCGCTCCTGCACTCTCACAGGCAGGCCTCCAGCAACCCACCTCTTCAGGAGGGCGCCACGCTCTTAGAGCCAGAATTATTTGGGGCACGAAGGACATTTTAAATTATCAAAGCAATCATGAGAATTTAACTAACTTTTCTCTAACACTTGTGAATACATTGACAGTCTATTACTATTAACAGTTCTACTCGCTCATTATTTTATAAAGTTGACCTAAAATGCAGCAGATTCATTTCTAAATGAAAGTATTAAAAATGTAAGCCAGGTAAGCAACACAACCAGAATCCGCAAACCAAATTTACAGTTTGTGTTAAAAAAGACTTGGCTGATTTCCGTGTTTTTCTATGGACAAAGTTGTTAGTATGTGATGGCTTCCATTACACAGTGGAATACCATAAGTTAGCAATGAAGACTGCTATATGCAGAGATAATTACCAACTATAGTCTTCTGAGTCAGTGCATCTCAAAACTCTTATCTATAACCCTATACACCTACATAAGTATATATGTAAGTGTACTCATGTAAGTATACTTACACATAAAAGTACACATATATACTTATATCTATATCATATATATATATATACACATGTGAGAATAGATATATACACCTGTGTATTCAAGTATGTATATGTAAACTTACAAAGATACATAAGTATAAAAATACGTATGTGGGCCTCCCTGGTGGCACAAGGGGTTATTAAGCACCACACTGTGGGGAGTCTGCAACCACTGCACATGTATTCAACCCCTGACCAGGCTAGGGAGGGGACCCACACGGTGTAGAAGCCCTCTCCTGCCTCGCCCACTGCTCCCCTTAGCAGTGTATGTCAGTCGAGCTGCCTGTTCTGTTCCCTACTCTGTCTCTGGTAGGTCCTCTCACCCCCATGCCTCTGGGCTGTACCCCAGCTCTTGTATAAATAAAATTTAAAATAAAAAAATATATATATGTGTGTGTGTGTGTGTAAAGGTACATATCAACACTTTCCCACAATGCTCCTTATACTCACAACATAGAAACTAAGAAAAGAAATACAATTATCTTTACTTCTTTTTCCTTGGAAGGAAACTCAGGCAATTGCATAAGGGAAACAATCAATAACATCATTGTATTATTCCAGTTTTATACTGGATGTTACAAGTTTTGCTCTTATTTTCTTTCCAAGCAGTTAGAAAGTTCAGTGTTTACACAGCTGAAATTGTGGGCTAGTCAAGCCCTCATCTGTGTTTGGAAAGAGATGTAAATTCTTTTTAAAAAATGGGTCCACAAAGGTCATTCTGTTGAAAAACTACAATTTCCCTATCTTCCTAACCTTTAAATAATTACCCTCCTGGAGCATTTTGCCATTTGGGGGAGAACTTTGATCAGTAAATAATCTGTGAATTCTTTAAAGAATCTGTATTAATTTAGGTCACTGCTGCTTGGGAAAGAGGGTTTCCATTGGGAAATAACTGTAAAAGATCAAGTCACTGTTTATAGAAAATGTCAAGCATTCAAAAATATATGTTCTTTATCTTAAACATTTTTTATTAGGATTAGCCATACCTTATATCTTGTGCCATGGAGTTCAAAGCAATAAGTTACTTCTCTGGTATTTCAGATTTGATTTTTTTAATTTGTTTAGGAAGGTGGCTTAACATCTGTGTATAAGCAGCAATTGAGTTTTGAATAGCAAAGGGAACTGCCTGATGATTAGTGAGTTTGAGACTATCGCATGTGTGTTTCTGGATTCATACAGAGGTTTTTCCATGTGATCAGAGAATAACCCCATGAGATTGAGTGGTGCAAGTTATAAAGCTTCTTCGCTTTATGGAAGAGAAACCACTAGTTGGATCCAATGCCCTGAGTCTAGTGCTCTCCCTGAACGTCTTCTGTAGAGCTCGGCTTCTCAGCACTGCAATTGGCATGAGTCTATTTTATCTTCTCATTTCTTTTTTCTCTTTGAGACAAAAGGGCCTGAGGCCATAGATAATCCCTGCTGGTGTGGAGGTCAGCACATGGCTGCATAGAATGTGCTCTCCTCCCTTGCAGAGGAGGAGCGGGTCTGAGCTGCAGGCATAGCTGTACAACCCTTTCTAGAAGCTCCTTCCCTTCTGGCTGGTCAGGTGGAAGAGGGTGTGATCATTTCAAAGACTGTTTCCCCAACTATGTCCAATCTTAAGTTGGCTATTGGGGTGAGAAAATCTGGGTTTTTTTTTTTTCTTTTTCTTTTTTTGGTTAAAGCTGACCTGAGCATTCTAGATAGGACTTTGTCTTTGCTTTCACTTTCCATCTGCACTATGTTTTGGGCTAGTTCTCTCCATAAGCTCCTGGGATAGTCAGCATTATGACAGTGACCAAAGAGTAATGTCGCAAAATACCTGTGAGCAAACAGTGCCCTCCCCCAAGGAAATACCTGCTGTAACCCTAAAAAGGACATCAATCTGTGTAACAGTTCAGCAGATTATTCTTAACAGAATTATTCAAGAAGCTTTATTCTTTTTATTTCTAAAGTAACTGCCATCACTAATGTTCTATACCAATCCACGCTTTTATGAGAAAGGGAAGTCTACTGCAATACCCTAAGGAGTAGTAAAAGAGAAATAGAAAATTCATTTATTTCTTTTATTTGCTAGTTTTTTCATTCAAAGACTCAGAAGATGAGAAGCATGTGTGTGTTAACAAGAATTCAGGAGTAAGACATAGGCAAGTTTCAGAAAATAAGCAGTAACACAGGAATACTATAAAAAGGAAGACTAAAGAAGTGGTGATTTCAGATGGCAAAATATATGACAGAGGTCAAAACAAAGGTTAGAAAGCAAATCATAAAGAAAAAAAGACTTTGAAAGAAGACTCCTACACTGTTCTCCCCATGCCTAAAGAGGGCTACCAGGCGGGTGGGGGGATCAGGTCATGAGGTGCTGGAAGAACAAGTGCTGGGCACCTAAGTCACACTGCACAGGGATGGAGTGGACAAGGTTATCAGGGAGGGCTGCCTGGAGGAGTTGACATTTGAGCTAAGTTCTTAGAAATCAAAAGAAACACAACTGGCCAGCGAACAAGGTGGGATAGAAGAGGACAAGGAATAAAAAATATGGTTGTATTTGGATCTGAGAGGTTCACAGAAAGAGTCACAGACTTCCTGAGACAGCCTGAGGGTGAGGCAGGGATGCACTAACAGGTGAGGAGTGATAACTGTGCTTCCAGGTTGTGGGGCTAGAGGACGAGCCAGGCTGTGTTGGAAGAGTCACCGCAGGGCCTTGCAGTTAAAAGGCTGGTAGTAAATACTTGCCAGATTGAAAGAAAGGGCTTTGTTTTTACTTTTCCTGGGAAAGGAGTTAGAAGCAAATGGAAGATCTGAGGTTGGGATGGGACTAGTTTAGGGAGAGGGTTGAGGAGAAGACCAAGTGTGACTTAGAGAAGTTACTACTAGAAACAGGAGAAGCAAAGCGGGCAGACAATGGGGGCAAAAAGGGAGTCCTGGAAGCAGGCTAAGGCAGCATGAGAAAGAAATACCAAGGAAGAGCTCACGGACATAGCAGGGCCCAGAAGCAGGAGCAGAGACAGGAGCCCACAAGCAGCCTGAACACGGATGTGCCCATCACGGGAAGCCATAAAAGTTGCCACCAGAATAAAGCCCCCACTGGAGGAACACTGAAACGTCTGGGAATGCTCACAAGGAAATGTACAAACCATCCCTCTTCAGGCCTGTTTAGAGCAAAATTGAGGATCCAGACAACAGTTCTGAAATAACAGTGTGAGTGTATTTTGTGGAATTACAAAGATAAAAAAATATATAGTTTGTCCCTGTCACTTTGATGTCAGCTCATTACAATACTGGCACCTCTTTATTACAAACTCATTATTTAAAAAAAATTTTTTAGATATAGTAAGCAGAAAATTTTATGAAAATTACAGCACCATTTGGTAAACTCTATCTTCTTTAAATATGGGATGAAACCTGACCCAGTTTTTTATTTTAAACGAGAGAATGTATTTTCCTAAGTTTGACCTACACTTATGGTGTAGCTCCATTACAAATATACAATAAGACCTCAGGAGTTTTATGACATTTTACAATGTTTGCATTCTAAATACTGTGGTCTCACTATCTTCATTTTTTTTTCTACTCTGGGTCTTTTTTTCCAATTAGAAATTATTTTAAAAAACTATTTCGATGTTAATTTATTTTACAGGTTAACTAAGCACACTGAAAAAAAACCTACTCTGCCAAATACAACAGTTGAACTGATATTATATGTGGTTTCCTGCCTTTAAAGAAAAATGTACATGCACAAAACCTGCAGTGGCCCTTGCTAGCAAGAGAGAGGGACTTGGAGCGACACTGTTAGAGTCTAGAGCCCAATATGCACAGAGATCCCCTAAAAGCTGGGACATGCTTCTTTTATTTCACTAGTAGTTTAACCCAAGTACATAGGGGAACAATTTTCCCTATACAAAGTGTGGATAGATAACTCCTCATTCACGTGTGGTCCAGTTTTATCTTTAATACAAATGATAAATGTTTTTATTCTACAGAATTAACTGGGAGGAGGGTGGATGGGGCATGGAAGGAACACAGGTGTGAATGTGGCGAGGTGATTTTATACCACAGCATCCAGGGCCGGCCTGTGCTCAGCTAGCAGCGAGCTAGATAGGTGACAGCATAGTGCAAAGCGGATGAAGACCGAGACTTTACTGCAAACAACACTGTCTAGAGAGGAGAGGGACAGAATCTATAATTGCCTCTTGGAAACTTGGGGAAAGCTCAACCCCTTGATGGCAGCTGAGCTGACTGTTACAGGTTTGAGTAAGATTTCAAGAAAAAGACACCTGCAAGAAGAGGAGAAGGCAGAGGAGTTGGGGCAGAGGCCATCTGGGGGGGCGTGCCGATCTGGGGAGCAGCAGCCAGGGCTGGGCTAGGGGGTAGGTGCATGGGGCAGGGAAGATGAAGTTTAAAAGGTTGGTTAGGGCATAAAGGATCTTATTGCCCTGCTAAGAGATTTGGACTTCATGCTACAGGCAGCAGGCAGCAGTTGAAAGTTTTAGAGGAGGATTTCAAACCAGATTTATGTTCCAAAAACAAGCCGGCAGCAGTGTGGAGCGGAAGTAGAAAGGAGAGGCGGGAGCGCGGGCTAGAGGCTGCTTGCTGCCAGATCTGGGTGAGCGGTGCTGAGGTCTCCCCTGGGACGTGGTTACACAGGGGCAGGGAGAAATTGGAGGCCACCATGAAGGCAAAATTATAGAGATGTTACCATGGCACATATGGGAGGGGAGAAAAGGTACTGACTTCGAGATTTCCAATACTGATGTTTAGCGATAATGAGTGAACACCAGGAGATGAACAGGTTGGAGAGGCAATGGTGATTAGCTTGGGTTTGTGTAATTTCAGGCAGAGATGCTTTCAAAACACCAAGGAGAAAGGGCCAACAAACAACTGGCAACAGGTTGAGGTGCTCGGGGGAGAGGTAGAGGCAGAAGATACTTGGCAGCCAACTCATGTAATTATGGTCCATTCAGAGAAAAGGATAAAACTTAATCCAGGAAAACAACAGTCAAGACATGCACCTTCCTGGGTCATTATTATTTAAGGTATGGGCAATAGAAGAGCTGGAGAGTGAGAAAAAGAAAGACCAGTCTAGGAGATAGGAGGGTTCAGAGAACAGAGAGGAAGGGAGATGAGATACCACTGTCAGCTGTTTCAAAAGAGGGAGCCTGAGATGAGGTTGATGGTTTTAGAACAGAGATGCTTCCAGACTGGGGAGTGGAGAGGGGGAAGACACGTTTCATGGGGAAGGAGAGACTATGATTCCGATCAGTGTGTTGAGGAACAAAGGGGAGACTGTTCTATGCAGGCAGGGGGAGTATGGGTGTCCTTTCAAAAATTAAGACGGTGACAGATTATCTCTGCATGGGATTTTCTCTTTTGATTTTTCTTCATATTTGTCTACTTCCTAAAATGAGTATGTATTTTAATAATGAGAGTAAGAAAGAAATAAAATGAAAAGGAAGCCAACTTTTAGAAGAATTTAGTGTTAGGTCCTTAGCCTTGAGGACTCCAGTGATGTGGCAGGACCGCGTAATGTTCCTGTGCCAATTCTGCTCCGCAGTGGCTGTCTGACCCTGAGAAATGGTTTCAGCATATAGATGCTCCTCTCTGGCCCTAGGTTCCTTACTGGAAAAAAAAAAAAAATAGCTGCGCTGGAAAATCACTAAGTTGGTTTTAAGATCGAGAAGTCTAGGACCTAGCTCATGATGTCTGAATACGCTCTCAAAATATACTAGAGAAAACTGATAGTTAAGGAAACACTATAAAGCTTCATGTAAAAAATATTTTATAATATCAATATTCACTCCCATGTATGTGTTTTATAATTTTTGGTCTTTTATTTGCTTTTCTTAAAGTGAGGAACGCTGACATTGATTATAATATATATGTATATATTTGTGTTCTTTTTGCTCTATATTCTGTTTTAAAAATAAAATTCAGTTCTTACCACAGAACCTTCTGTGTACACCAATCAAGGCTGAGAACAGCGTTTTGTGGGTAAGAACTGAAGGTCACAGTTGCCAAGACTAAATATTTACTGCTTCCTTTAGAGTGCCCAAAGACATAAAGTTTTTATTGAGCAATTATCACAGGCACTGAGGAAATAAAAGCTTCAGACTGTATTTCATATCCATACCCTGTTACATGTGATGAGTGGTCTGGAATGGACATTTTTAAGTTATTTCTGTTTTAGACACTTTTAGGCAATGTACAGCAATGTAAATTAGTGGCCAAAGGCCCAGGCAGCAAAAAACATTAGACCAGACCTAAAAAAAAAAAAAAAACCTAGCTAGGAGCCAAGAAGCAGCTTAGAAATAAAAATCTTAGGCCATTAAAGTTCAAGAGTGCCTTAAAGGCCACCGGGCACAGTATCCTGCTGGAAGTGGGTGCTTTGTGGCCATGCGTGTCCCACCTGCCTCTGGGGAAACACCCACAATTTCATGAGGCAGTTACTGCTGACCAGCTCCACTTGGGTACTGGGGAGTCTCTGTACCCAGATCTGAAACCTGCCTTCTGGTGTGCACAGCAGCCCAGACTTGTCCCTGGTCTGCCGCCACTTCACGTCTCACTCCTGCCCCTTGTCGGAACTTCAGCAGTCCTGGGGAACTGCCTTTGTTTGTTACAGACAAGTGAAAATGTTACAGCCGCTATTACAAACTTACTTTCCCTTTCCTAACTCCTAATTCTACTGCTCATACCCTACTCTTCAGTAAGGAGGAGATAGCTATCAGCTGTTCCTATGTCTTGTGTGGGATGTAATTAATTTGTATCCTTGAGTAAAAACTTTAAATTTGATAGTTTTTTTCTCTGTAACAGATTTTTCCAATGGCGTATGATACAAAGTTGACTCTTTTTTTAGTGTTCTTTTTTTTTTTAATTGCAGTAACATTGGTTTAATCACTGTATATGACATAGCAGTATAGGATCCCACCCCTCGTTTAAGACACAGTTTTAACTGGCCTCCGTCTAACTAACTGGTCAGACTAACTGATATTCGCTGGCTTGGGGAAAAGCATCCTAGGCTATGTGATGGCAGGCAGAATGCTCACAGTTCGTCAGCCACACTTCTATTCTTACAGGGTGAGCAGGGCGCCGACTGTGAATCAGCTAGGTTTATTTTCAGACATTCCACACCAGGGCATGGGATAAGGCAATTACATAATTAAAAGTATAAAAACTATTAAAAAATGAATGTGAATAGATCAGTTGCTTCAAGGACAAGATAAAGTTTTAGAAAGACTAAAGCAGACTCAGTAAAAAGAACGCTATCAGATTAGGAGTAGATAAGACAACTGAGAAAAAAGTGTGAGAATCCACAGGGATTTTTTTTTCCACTCCTTTACTTTGCAGAGACTTCTCACTTCTTACTCACCGTGGGCAGTGTAGATAAATGTGCAGCAGCTATGGTTTGTGCAAGATCAGCCATGCGGGAACTCTGAGGGACCTGGCCTCTTCTTTGAAGATTGGTTAATGAATACACATTTATGCTTTAAGTTAAAATTAAAATACTTAAGAAATAGATCTTTTTCACGATTTCTGGGTTTAGTCAGCTTTTTAAAAGAAATTGATTAATTATTGGCTCAATTGCTCCCTTAGGCCACTGCTAGAGGGTTGCCAAGATGAACATGACATCACAAGACAGTGGGAAGAATTCATACAATCAAGGCTTACTGAGAACTATGCAAACTGAGATATGGCAGAAGTCAGAGTTGCCAGGAATTATACAAATTAATAACCTTCACGAGTTCCTGCTTCAGATCTTATATGTGTGTGTATGTATGTATATATACATACACACACATTTATACATATATAAAGTCAACAGTCAGAATATATTGTTAAGGACCAGTAAAACAATTTGGCAAGTAGAATTTTTAGAAGAATATTTAGCAGAAGCCAGCAAATTATGGGAACAATATGCAAGAAACCCAGGAACTTAAAGAATATATATAATATTAGAAGGAGAAACCACATATTCACTAGAAGACAAGCTTTATGAAGCTGAGTATTCAAAAGAATGTCCTTTGAAAAAGCAGGAGAATACTACTTTACTAGAAGAACTTTCCAGAATGATTCACTCAATGGAAAAAAAGCAAGGAGACCAAGGGAGAAAAAAAGGCAAAGCAGGTGTTAGGGACTTGGTTCAGAAAAACTTAATAGGAGATGAGGAACAGGCTTACAAGAAGAGGCACTGTGACATTTGAAGAAGTAGTTTACCGTAAGTTAGTCCAGTTCAGCAAAAATGGTTTCATGATCCTATTAAATTACCTTATTATATAATTAATTTTGAAAGAGACATGTTAGGGCCCCAGACATATATCATAAATGAAGTTACGTGAACTGAACAAGCCATTTCTTGATGTTACTTAAAACATTCCAACAAAAAGAATATCTGTAGTTAAATGGTCTGATATTTCAGAAAAGATTATAAAAGGGTGAGAAATGGATATCCCTCATGTGTTTGGATCATAGCTTATGATTTAATACTTTATATAGCACTTTGACATTAACAAATGGCTTTTACATATATGATTTCTTTTTAAAATTCATATAACTCTGTGAAGTGAATAGAACCTATTTTACAGGTGAAAAAACTAAAACTCATAAGATGATGAATGATGTCCCCAAGCTTACACAGCTGCAAAGCAGCAGACCAGAACCCTGGTCTTCCAATATAAAGTATTATTTAAAGTTTTGAAAAGAAAGGAACAAATTTAAATTTCCATTAATTCCAATAGTTATGTTTTTATGAATTCTTTCCTTCCCTTCCCCCAGAGACTGTGGTCATTGGAATATCTCGCTTTTTCACTCAGTATCATGTAGTATGCATTTATCATAACTACTGTTATTTACACAGATCATTTAATGACTGTACAGTATTATGACACATGAATGATTTCAAAATACCACTACGGGCGAGGTGCTACTTTAGAGAACCCCGAGACAAATAAGACAGAGACAGTAACATTCCCAAATTCGTTCAGGCCAACCAGTCTCTCTTGTTTGTTTGTTCTCATTACTGTAGATGAAAAGCCTTTTCTCTGTGGCTCATGCGTCATGTGTTGGTCACATGAATGGACGGTAATCCCCCATCCAGAGGCCCCTCTTGCCTTCCCTTCACAGACTGTATTTTGAAATTACTGTTTGTTTGATTCTGCACCCTCACCTTTATTCAAAAACCAAGAAGAAAAATGTGTATATGAAATATTTTTATATTTTATCCCCTATTCGTTATCAAGGTAGGTATTTTTACACTGAGTGAATGTATCCTATTGAGTAGGGAGAGCTATCTTAGAACTTGAAGTCAACAGATCAATGAAAAGTGCTTGAAGTTTAAATAATGTTCTGATGCAGTGACTTCCAACAACAACAGCAAATCCCAACCAACACTGAGCAAGAAAATAAAATGGTCCATGTTGCATTTTATTTGGCTCTCAAAGGACCATTTGATTTTACTTTCCCTAAAACACAACCAAGCAATAGCTCCTTGGCACAAACCAAGAGTGGTCTGGACGTTGATTAATTTATCTAGAAACCCCTCAGCTCTCCATTGCAATCTGTGCCATGACAACACAGCCCAAATCGAATTTTAAATGAATGCAAACACAGCCACTCTCTTAAGCCAAAATTTGAAAAAACACCTTAAAAATTCCAAGTGGAAGTCTTGTAGATCCTGAGAGGCCTGTATGTTACTTTTAATTTAGAGAGGTGTCAAGATACCTTTCTCCAAGGGCCAAGAAAGAGGGATGAGGTAATCGAACTCTGAGATGACGCCACATTAAACCCCAAGGAGCCAGCTGTGTTGTACACAATTCCCAGCAAGTGTTCTCATCATTTTGTGTTCTTTGTCCTACACTCATGGACTCGCTGGGGTGGAGGCCATCTAGCTCAAGTCATCACCCCCCACATTCTAACTCCATTGATAGGGCAGGCTGAGAAACAGCAAGGAAGCTTCCAGAGACACCACTGGGCCAGGGTATTTGGTTATTTCTCCCCTCCCAGAGTGCTTAGCCCACATCTGAGTGGGTCCCTGAGCAGGCCTGAGACTTACCTGTGGGGTTCCGAGAGCGGCACTGCCCAGTCATGGGGCTGTACTCCTGGTTCTCATCAGCGCACACACACAGGAAGGACCCCTCGACATTTTCACAGAAGGCTTCACCACACACGCCACTCAGAAGCTCACATTCGTTCACATCTGGAAAAGGGAACACAGATCAAGTCAGAAGTGTGCCTCGTTCCCGACAGCTCTTTATTTCACCAGCTGTGCTGAGGGTAGAAGTGTCTGTTGGGGATCCCCAGTGAGCCATCAAGCACCTTCTGCTATTTTAGGGAAGAGGTTGCTAATGTGGGCAGGTAGGATTGGTTTGTATGAAAGGACCATGAAAATGTAAAGTTATAGATCCCAATTTTGGCTTTAAGGGACACCCCAGAATGATACTGCCAGGATCCTATCTATGATCATGTGTCTCCCCTGACTTTTTGGACCTTAAATAACAACACTTTACTTTCAGTTCTTAATTCAAGGAAAATGAGCAGCACTGGCATTTTAGAAACCATAGCACTCTTCAAACTTATTTTAAAAACTGCTTTTAGTTCTCCAGCTATCAAAGTGTCCTTAACAAATAGAACTCGAATTGTGTATCCTGTTGAGAAATGAAGGAAAGACCCCTGCAGATACTAAGCTACATTACTCATTCATGTGAAACCACTAACTTCTGATTTCACCACATCTTCAAAATCCTAGTGGTGTTCCACAGCATAATTTCTATTTTTCTAAATACTTATCTTCTGTACTTAAATATACTTCACTGAAACACAGTTAAGAAATTGAGGAGTCAATTTTATTCAGCATTATGCAAGTACATAGTCCTAAAGAAAGGTTAAATTTACATTTGACCTTGCCCATACCACCTTTTACCTTATTTCCTCTGAAAAAGTTTTATGAATGAGTGCCCAGTTCAGCAAAGTACCTGACTCCACATCTGAAGTGCTCATGTATTTTATGAATTAAACATGTACAAACGTCAGTGTTCATGAGCACACTTGCAGATGGTTTATACAAAGTTAAAAATTTGAGCAATTACCCAAATCACTCAGGGAAAAAAAAACACCTATTTTCACCTGCTATCCTCAGTTAATTGGACAAAACGTTTATGTATTTTGACTTATTTGGATAATTACCTCAGTTTTCCATTTCACTCTGCATATAAACAGATATAAACCCAATGAGCTGGTTTCATTTATGAAAAGATATTGTAACCTAAAGTTAAGCACAGAGTTGGTATATTTAATCAACCTAGACAGTCATAATTTAGACCAGAAAAATTGACTTTAGAAATTTGCCAGTTCACATTTATCAGTTTTAGGAAACTGTCAAGTGGAACTTTCTACTTTCTTAACGTGCATTATTTACATGGCTATTGAAACCTCTCCCACCAAACCACATTCATTCAACAAAAAATATTTTTTCATTTACTTCTGTGGGCCAGGCACCAGGGAAAGAATGACAAGCAGGCCCAACTCCTACCTTCATGGAGCTCAGCATTCAGTTAGGGAAATTAACGAGGCGAGCCCAAGGCCAGCAGTGAGTAGCACAGAGCACTATCCCAAAGCTGGGAACAGTGGCACCTAAGTGCAGGGGCGGATTAGGGAGATGATGTGGGAGCCAAGCATCCACAGGAATAGGTGCTAACGATAAGTGGGTGCTAAGAAGAAGGAATAAAGTGGGGTGCAAGGGTAGGGCAGCCAGAGTCAGAGCAGAAAAAGCAGAAGGCTGGTCTCGGCTGATTCATTTCTTAGATCCTAAACAACACTCAGTGTGGTGAAATGTGTATAATAGATGCTCAGGTAAAGAGTCTTGAAAAAGAGAATAAATACCTGTTGCAATCACTGAAATGATAACCAAGACACCCTCCCTAAGATGGGGGGTTTTGCGTGCCAAAATGAATCTTCCCATGGGCTCCATGTGTTCATCTGGCAAGATGGAGGTTAGCCAAGGGGCCGCAGGGGCTTGCGGAGTCAATGGTTCAAGAAACGGCAGCTCAAGAGTGAGCCCTTCAAATGTACTGAGCACCGACAACCCCTCAACGTCAGCCTGAGCAGGAGGGAGAGACAAACTTCTCCATTACATGGAGGTCTTGCCTTGGAGAAGGCGCTGCAGGAGGCACACACGAGATTAAATGATCCAGAGGTTGTGAGTACATCAGAGAATCTGCGGAAGGTATCTAGGGCACAGAGGGAGGGGTCACAGCCCAGTTGAAGAGTGAAACATGGAGCTGGGCCGATACCTGGAAGGGATGCCACCTAACCTCCATCTTTAGGAATGAGTGGGATAAATCCAGACTCAGACAAGGGGAGAGGGTGAGGAGATTCCCAGCAGAAGGTGCAAACAACAGCCAAACAATCGCGTAGTTTCGTGAACAGCTGTAAGCAGCTTCCTATTGCACCAACATAAAAGGTGAGGAAGGACGTGATGAGCTGAGAAGGAAAGTGGAGACCAGAACACACGACCTAGTTAATGCAAATACTAAGTGAATGGCAGGAGGTTTGTATCACTTGTATTCTGGTGTGAAAGAGATTCAAACAGGAGTTAGAACTATCAACTAGGATAGGCTTATTTACAATTGATTCCTAATCAGATGATTTTATCATTACTGTCCCAAATAGATTTTTGTTTCCCCAGTTTAATCTGGATGGGAAATAAATTAATGCCTCAAATGCAAATTTCCAAACAAAAAAGTTACTGAGTCCTCGTCAGGGTGCCATCTGCCCTGTCCTAATGAAGGCTACTTTTTTTTTCCCATGGAGACAAATGAACACTTTGTTATCTGTGAAGTTTTTGAGTTAATAGCCTTTCTTCTCTTTCCCACTTAATTGCACTAACTGCAAACATGCTTCATACAATGAATTTGATTTAAAGAAATCAGTCAGTCAGAAAATGAAATATAAAATATCTGCTATGTGAGTCCGTGTTGGACCATATTCTAAGATATCTGATGATAGTCAAGAGCCCTTCCAGCTCCGTCAATCCTGGAACAGACTGAAGAAATAGTTGCACAATCCAAAGCATCATTTTACGGGTGTCATTCCTGGAAACTAAAACTTTTGCCAGCGCTTTTCCTTAAACGCGCTGCCCGAGGAGGTGCATTTTGAAGACAGACAAGCTATACCACACACCAGACTCTATTTCCTGTGTGGGAGGGACTCGAGCGTTCTGCATACTCAGCTAAGAGTTTAAACAGATGTTCATTTTAATATACATTTAAATTCAAAGTTAGACTTCTATATTTCTTAATGTCCCCAATCATTTCAGAAGCATAGGCTATTTCCGGCTATCCCCAAGTTGTGTGACAAAATTCAAATCAGGTTGAAACCCTGCCCGAAGCACCTCACTTCCAGTCTCTCGTTATCGGCAACTTTGATTTCTTTTCAACATATGTGAGACAGATTGGGGGGAAAAGGTCTAAAAACTCACCCACACACCCTTGCCCATCCTGTGGGGCTTGAAAGCCCTGATAACAGAGGCAGCGGAAGGAGCCAGCCGTATTATCACAAAACCCGTGACTGTCACAAATAGTGTTGTTTACACATTCATCAATATCTGCAAAAAAGACATTTAACGTCAGACACAAAACAGACTGACAAACACTAAATGGCAATGGATTGACAGAGGCGCCCAGCACACCCTGGTCAGGATGAGATGATCATGTTTACACAGAAGTGAACTTCAAAAAACATTTAACATATAAATAAAATGTTTTGATGAAAATATCTTAATCCACAACACGTTGGGGTTCTGCGAGAAAATATTTTTCTTTAGGAATGTTTTCAAACTGAAATGACAGCTGCAGTGTTTTCTAGAAGTTTTCAACTCTTTATTTCCAAGGAGAATATAGCCCTCCAGGGTAAATGTGTAAAAGTATCATCACTTTTTCCAGTGGTGGTCAATGGTAATAGTTCAACCTGCAGAGTTGGGGGATGAAAGAAAACTGTCCTGTCTAGGTGATGGTTTGCTCAACTATACAGATTATCAATCTAAACAATAT
This sequence comes from Galemys pyrenaicus, assembly GCA_019455555.1. Taxonomy (NCBI): domain Eukaryota; kingdom Metazoa; phylum Chordata; class Mammalia; order Eulipotyphla; family Talpidae; genus Galemys; species Galemys pyrenaicus. The sequence continues at coordinate 20,720,561 of JAGFMF010012281.1, forward strand.
TGCCATGAAGAGGAGGGGGCAAAGAGGGAGAAAAGAAGAGGGAGAGGGAGAGAAGGAGCAGGAGAGAGATAGAGACTGATGAATTCAACAGCACAGTCAGCCAGTCCCAGTTATTTCACTAGAAAAGATTTCCTGTCACCCAGTTAAAGCCACTCAAGGTCCTCATGTCAGTGTTGCCCCATGATTAACCAGTGGTGAACCTGTATATTCATTTTGTTCTCTACAACTATAACGGTCTTTTGCCTTGTTCCCCATTAATAAAAATGTTCTAAAAAAAAAAAAAGTGATGTCTCAGTTGCAAAGTTACCAACAGACTTTCAGATACAGTTCTTGCCCTTTTAGTTACTAACCTTACTCTCCAGTCTTTCATTCCTTTCTCCTTGCTCACTGCCACCCCACGCACTTCCATTTACCAGGCTCTCTGGCCTCGCTGCTTCTGGTATTCACCATCCCCAAATATAAGTTCTTGGAGAAACAATTGAGAAAATGCAACTACTACCTCCAAATACATGTGAAGAATTTACTTATATATTAAAACAATGAAACACAATAACAAATTATAAGACACAGAATTTAGTTTTGGAAAAGTAATAAAATGAAATTGCCTCTGAAAAGTTTAAAAAGAGAAAAAGTCCAAGACATTTTCTAGAGGAAAAAGATATAAGTAAGGATTTTCAGCAGTTGTCTGACGTTTTTTCCCCAATCAAGATTAATCCACCAAGATCAAATTCAGAGGTTGTCTCACTTTTGAGTTGCAAACCATGAGCAACTATCTAAGTTCCCTCTTTTTTTTTAGCCAGGGAAAACTGTGTGTCCTCTCTCCTTCCACAGCTGGCCCTTTCTCCCACCCTTACCAGACTCTTCTCCCTGTAGGCCTACTTTTTCATCATTCTCTAGAATCTTCAACTATTATTTTTCACTGCCTTTAAAAATGTTAAATTCTCTTGGAAAAGCTTCCATGGGCCATGATGTCACCTACTGTGCCTTTCCATTCCTTCTACCATTGCAAAATGCCTCAAAAGATCTACACTCATTGCCTTTATTTCCTAAAGTATCTCAGCAGTAAAAGGGAAGAAATAGTTACAACACTAATATTGAGAACATTATCAGTCTGTTCCTAGAATTACTGCAGTGATTAAATAAGATGAGTCCAGGGCACTGGCTGGCACTTAACATCGGAAGCAACCAATAGATGGCGCTACCATTATGAGTTGGGTTGCGACACCAAGGACCACACCAAGCACAACTATTGCAATTACAACTCTCCTCAGTAACTTAAAACTGACTTCCCAAATTCTCATCCTACAGCCCTTCCCTCTGAGAAAAGTCACCACTGACAGACCCATAATTAAATCCATGATCCAATCGGCCACCATCACCCTTGACCTCGAAGTCTGGTCAACAGCCCATCCTCTGTGAACTTTGCTTCTTCATGACCCATGAGAGATTATTATTCTTGGTCTGCCTTTGACCGCTTTGGCTGGCCCTCACCCTTTCACAGCCCGAAGGTGAAGTTTGCCAGGGCTCAGAACTACCCCCCGCCCACGCCCCATCCATCCCTGGATCTGCTTCACCCTCACACTTCCCTTCTCTCCAGAGTCTCCCAGCTTCAATTACCACAGTCCTCAGAATGAATCCCAAGTCTCCCGTCTCCAGCCAGAATCTTTAATCTAAATCATTTCCATTTACTCATCTCAAATTCATCAAAACTAAAGTAAAATTCACTGTCTTCCTAATACACTATCTCCTGACCTTAGTAAGAAATCTTTCTCACTTCTATGCTTCCTTACCTTCCTATAGCCCACCTTCCCAATTTGAACTCAAAATTCAATATTATTTTATAACTAAAAACAAAACATGTCCCTTGCAGCATCTAATACAGAGGTGACATTCAGTCAATCTGTTCTTATGGATTGTCAATGTCAGCATAAGACTGGGATCATAATTTCTTTACTGATCACAACCAGAAAAGGGAAACTACACTGTGCCATCAAATCACCTAAATCAGGCAACTGCTAACTTCCTGAAATGGGCATTTGTCAGAAACTACATTATTTACTGACCCACAGGACTTAAGAGTTGAAATAAACAGACAAACTTCAATTGCCACTTACATGCCACTGAATTCTGGTCTCTCTCAAGGACTGGAGTCTGTCTTTAGAACCATTTATTTACCTATGGCTGCGTCTATCATAAATGAACTCATTATCACTCCCCTCCTCAGCTCTTCTCCATTTCTCTTATATTCCCTTCATCAGAGAATCCACCCAGTCACCCAAGCCAGAAATCTCAGGGTCCTCCTCCCCTTTCTTAGACTCCAACGCCTCCTTTGAGCCCTCATGTCTGTCTTTCCTTGTTCTCTTCATACTCCCAATTGGTTTCCTTATCTCAGTCTTGCCTTTCTCCTCCTAATCTATTCACCCCCAGCAGAAAAACCTGTCAGTGACACTCCCTTGCTCAGAATGTTCAGCATTTCTTCTTGGCTGGAGGACTAGAACAGACAGCATCCTCATCGTCTGAGTCCTGGCTCCATGTCTGCCCACATCTCTCAGCTGATCTTCTCACGTGTAATGCAGCCTTATCAGTATCAGAAAGCTCTCTGGACTTGAATTTCCTATTGATTTGGTGTCTCACCCCTTCTTCCACTAGCAGTGCCACTCAGCCCTTCTTTTGTGCTCAGATAGCCCTCCTGACCCCTCAGGAGTCAGTCACGGAATCACCCGGTGACTGTGTGGCATCTTCCATAGTCATTTCCAGAGGTGAGCTTTCAGGGCAGCTCCAGAGCCCTTTGTGCCAACACTGTGTTTACTGGGGCTACCTCTTAGCATGCAGTGTCTTCAGTTGAAGCTCACCAAGAACTAATTCCCTGCTAAAAATGAAATTGTGAGTAACAAAGAGAGAGGATGGAATAACAGCATCCAGAAATCTGGTGGCCGCGCTGTCCAGATTGAGGAAACATCTCTTGCTTTCCTTTGTTACTTATGCTACACAGTTACTGCGTAGGGTGATGCCTCATGAATGCTCACCAGCTCAGGAGTTGAGTCACTGACCCAAAGGCGAACAGATCCTGGGGCGGTTCTGGAATCCCAGGCAGCTCGCTGTGTCAGACTTACTGTAACAGTGATTAACAGAGAACGTTTAGATGAGCAATATCTTGGATTTGAATGAATTGTGGGGGGGGGGAATCCCGTGGTATGCCTGCTGGAGACTAGCTCCTGGACAACTGATATTTTATGAAAGTGATTTAATGTAACTCTCGGCAGTTCTAGGTTTTCAACAATGAGGTGAGGTAATAGCTTAATAAAAGGACAATGTTTATTTCACTCTGACTAATGACCTGCATAAAAAACATTAATTCATGAGAATTCTCTGTGATGATGTGAACTATTTTCCATTGTGAGTCTTGTCTATAAAAAATAATTATATAAGAACTGCTAAAAATTAACCCTATAAAAATATAGGTACATGTTAAGAAAATGTATTGTTATGCTAAAAAAAAAAAGAAGCCCTACCAAACTGCAAACTTCATTAAATTAGTTAAAGTCATGCTGGTTTTGCTGAAGTTGAATTTGGAATATGAAACTAAACTTTGAATGATTCAACTATCACAAGGTTTCTTTTTACCTAATGAAGGCCATGTCTACAAAGTCACTCAGACATTTTTCAGGGTGTCTATAAGAACCCTACATGGTATTACCAGCACTCAGTCCCACAGATGAGGGGTGCAAGAATCATAGTCCAAATAGCTCTTATTTGGCAACCCAGATGAATGAGGCATGCTGCTATAAGACCACTGATTTCTCATGCCAGTGCCTGCTGTTTCCATTTTACTAAACAAGGCAGACAGGAGTATTACCGTTTCAATGGAAATGACTTCAAGACCAAGAATAGCGGGTCACGAATGTGAATGTTCCAATGACAAGATTAACTAAACATCAGAAAGAGAAAAAGAACACAGATCTGGGCAACTGGAACTGCTGGACTCAGTATTAAGTTAGTGAGTAATGCTGTCAATGCCCACTTGAGGCTCTTAACCACTGCCTATTTGACAGGTCCATTATCCTTGTTCATATTCTTTTTCCCTAGCACGTTTTCCGAACAGACTAAATGTCTTTCAACAGCTACTCACTGTTACAGAGTCTCTACATATAAGAGCAGCACTCCAACCATGTGCCTAGAACTCTCAAATAAAGGGTGGCTTGGAGTCACCCTTTCCCTTAGGTAAAGTCAACTATGAAGTAAGGTTAAAGTATGGAAAGGAGGTGTGACATTTTAGGGTCAAGGTAAACCTTATTTGCTCACCAAAAAAAAAAAAATCACAACTATGTTTAAAGACCTCAACAATGAAATTCTTAACACTTCAATGAATTCATTCAATGTTCTGTATTATACACAGAAAAGTGTATGTGGGTGGGATAGAGTGGGGTATTGGTGTATATTCTGTGAATCCAACGATTTGGTACTCTTTTGTTTGTGTTTCACTTTGAATTAAGAAAAAAGGGCTCTCTTTCTTGCTTTCTTAACACCTCCTATGTTTGTCTTGTTGATTTCCTTCTTCCTTAACCTGAGCAAATGCCGGGAAATCATTTCACCAGCAAAATCTCCACAGTTTCTGCAAGGCTGGGAAGAAGACATCCTGTGTCAACAAAACATTTTCAGATGATATAGTTTATCTCAACTTGAAGGGACTGGGACAAATATCCAGGTCAACTCCTTCATTTGACGAACCAGAAAACTGAGAGAGGGAAGTTACTTGCCTCAAGGTTGCTCTATCAGTTGGTAGTAGAGCTGTCAAAGGAAACAGAGCCTAATGAAGGAACAGTCTTCTGAATCTGACTTTGTGACTCTATCCATCATGTCCTCTTGCCTCCCAACCACAAGGGGTGGTTATTAAGATTAGCACCATAAGGAATGAAAACACTAAACTGTGAGCCCAGTAAGCACGTGGGAGTTGTTTACTGTGAAGGGAAGTCAGACACATACTCTGACTTAGCACTCACTGACTTACAGTTGAATGGAGTAGCCTCCCCTCTAGTCATTTAGCCAAGGCCATGCTATCAAGTGTCCTCAGACCCCGGAATTCAATTATCCAAGCTACTGCTGGTCCCCCAAATTATGTTTCTTTCTAGGAGATCCTTGGAAGAAAGGGCCATTTAGCACATGGGTGTGCAAGCCAAAGAAGACCCCAGGCCGTGTCCCAGACTGGTTCTCTCTGTAGATCACTGTAAGAAGGAAAGTCCTGGGACTCTAGACCCACAGGAACTGGTTAAAAAGTTGGTGCCAGAACCTTTAAAAAAAAAACAAAACAAAACACCATAGGGCCAAAGAAAAGGGATGTAGGTTTCCTACTTCAGGGGAACTCCTTATTGAAAGAAACAGAAGCCAACCAGGAGACAGCAAATCCCAGCCAAGAAGTGGGACTGAACAATGTTGAACCAACTGAATAGCTGCCCAAAGGAATTTTAAAATGGCATGGCTGCTGGCCCAAAAGAGATTAACGTTTCTTTCACAGCACAGGAAGAAAGCCAGGATTAAAAATGGTAGATGAACACAAGACCTAAAGGAGAAAAAAAAAATTAAATTCAGCCAATAGGAAATTAAAAACTTGATTTGGAGATGGTCCAGACAATATAGGCTATGGAAAGAGACTTTTAAAATATGTGCACTAAGATCTGGCAACACTGTCAAGGCTGGGTAGTATGGGCCTTATGTGTTATGAAAAAATAACTTTGTTCTGGGAAGTGGGGATGAGCCAGAAACCAGCAAAAGATGGTGTCCTTGTATAGAGTTTGACTGATAAGCATTGCCTGACAGAGAAAGGAGGGAACCTGTGTACCTCCATGGCTGTAAGTCTGTTTTGAAAGTTGCTAGCAGCCTCAGATAAGCAACAAGAAATGACCGAGGTAGCAAATTATTTCCAACTCGACTTTCCAGCACAAGAATTATAGAAAATAAGGCTGGCCAATGAGAGATGACTTTTCCAGATTAGAGACTCACTATTTTAAAAGAGATTTATTTAAATAATTTTTTAAAGCTTATCCAGCAGTCTTCCACTTGATGCCTATAAACAGAAGTTCCAGAGCAACGAAATCCACACACTGCTCTGATTTTAATCAATGAATATGTGCACAAAGCTTCACAGTGACAGCTACCCCGCTGTAAACCATCTTAGAAATCACAGTCATCACCCCAAATGTGGGACTCATTCTTGATGATGCCCCATACCCAATCATCACACTTCTCTGACTTACCTCTGACTCCAGCTCCAGTCTCTCCCTATCACTCCAGTCTTATTTGGGATCGAAACATCTTTTACCTGAAATCGTGCCATGAATTTCTAATTGCTTTTTCTCATTCCAGCCACTCACTGCTAGTCTGAATCCACCCTCCAAAGTGAGAATCATTTATCTACTGAAATAGTTCAACCAAATAATTCTCTGTTTAACCTTCTTGAGGGTTTCCCGTGGAGACTGGTGTAAAGGGCCCTGCACATGACCTCCGGAGCACATCTACTTTTATATATATATATATATATATATGTATATGTATATATATATTATATATGTATATATATAAAAGATTTATTTATGCATATAGGAACTGGGGTACAGGCCAGAGGTGTGGGTGGTGAAGAGGAGCCACTGGGGACAGAACAGCAAATCAACAGAAATACACTGCCAAGGGCAGCAGCGGGTAAGGCAGGAGAGGTCTGCCACGCCATGTGGGTTACCCCCAAGGCCAAGGGCTGGGATTGAACTCATGCTGCAGTGGCTGCAGTCTGCTTCAGAGTACGTTGCTTAACCTATTGCACCACCACGGAGGCTCTTGGAGCTCATCTACTTTTAGATTTTTAATTACTTGCTTTTTCTAGCTGGCTCCTCTGCTCCATCCTCTGTTTCCTCCTCCTTACCCTCCTGACTGGACATTCCATTATGATCACACATTTCCTGCTATCACCTTAAAAATAACAAAGAGCCTTTTTCACATTCCCCTTTTAAAGGCCTGGAGTTCTTGAACACAAGCTGTTGTTCATTCTATTATTTCTCATGTGATCTCGTGGTATGACTTTCATATACTGGACTCCAATGAAATGGCTCTTGATAAAGTCACCGAATCTAAATCCACCCTAACAGGTTCTCAACCTATCACTTAATCCAGTCAGCTACTCTCTTTTTCTTAACACAACCTCATCCCTTGGATTCCAGGGAGCTCTATGCTCCTGGGTTTTGTTAATCCTTTGGTTATTCACACACAATCTCTTTTACTTCATTCCTAAATGTTGATGCTTCTCAACATTTAGACCCTCTTTTCTTTTCCATTTCATCTAATAGCTTCAAGTAACTTCTATAATTGATGACAACCAATTTATCTCTCTAACCTAGACTTTTCTTCCAATCACAGATCTAACTTGATCCAACCACCTGCCTGCTAACCCACATGGATAGTTATAGGCAAATCTAGTTTAATACACCCAAATCATACTCTTCTTTTGCTTTTATTTTTTTGCATCATTTTTCATCATGTCAGTACACATAGTACCACCAAACACCTACTTGCTGAGATCTAGAACCAGAAAAGTATTCTCAACATTCCTTCTTCTGTATGCCCTCTATCCAACCCAGCACTGTGCTCTAATCTAATCTAAGGTTCAGTATCTGAAACATTACGTCAACTTTCACTTCATTTTTCTCCATGACCCTGCCACAACTCCAACATGAGTCAACATGTCCAGCCTGAATGACTTCCGAGAAGACACCTTGAATTTTTCCGTCTCTTTAATCCAATTTCAAAATAGCACTCGAAGGAATACACACTTTAGAAGGGGTTATGCTGAGTGAAATAAGCCAGAAAGAAAAGGAAAAATATCGAATGGTGTCACTTATAGGAGGCCTGTAGAGGAAACAAATAAGGAACTAAGGGGAAAAAATCAATTACAATAAATAAAAAATCAAAATCAACAGACAACTATAAATCTGAGACTTTCCTGAGGGGAGGATGAGGGAAAAGGAACAAAATGGGTGGGAAGAGCACAAGGAACTATGGTGATGGTGCACGGGTGAATTGGTGATGGGAATTTCACAGGGATGAGAAATATACACTGCACAAAATGAAAAGTAATGTAAAAATATATATATATAATTAGAATTAAAAAGTAATAAAAATCTCTAAATCTAAAAAAAAAAGTACAAACTGCATTACTAAATTAAATAAAACCTCAACACACACGCAATACACATGCAGGATGGTAGTAAGAATACACAGATTCCAACAGAAGGAAAAAGAAAAAGAACAAATAGCAGATGGGTGAATGGAAAGTACAGAGTAATATACAGATTTGAACCTCCCAAATACTAGGCAGTACAGTAACTGTCTACGATTTAAATCATAGACAGTTGATAAAAAGATAAAGATCATCATTTTGGATTAGAAAAACTTAACTATAAACTGCTTATAAAAGACCTTTCAAGAACATGGAAAGATGGGAAGGATAAGCCATGTAAATTTAAAGACAAACGGATTTAAAGTTAAGCTGTATTGGATGAGACAGCAGTGACAGTTCAAAGGGACCAAAAGTTCAAGCCAACAGGGAAATACAGAAATTCTCTACTTAATTCTACTGTCAGAAAAATGAAATAACAAAACAGCAAACTAAAATTAAAAATAAACTTTCATAACGATAGTGGGAGATTACAAAATATCCTTTTTAGCAAGTTATATATAGGAAAACCCGGAAGGGATAGAAGTAATTTGAGCAATTACAAACTGGCCCCTGTTAACCTCTATAGCTCTAACTGCAAAATACACCTGGTTTTCAAGTAAATGAAAAGTCATTAAAATTGTTATCTTGAGTTACAACATATTCCAAGGATCGAAGTCACTGAAGGTACTCTAGTCAGAGGGGCTCTCAGCTGAAGTTAATAACAAAAAGAACTAGAAAATGTCTGAATATTAAGGAAAACATTTAGAAATTAACATAATAGAATGAGAAAAATCAACAAAAGTTGCTCTTTTGCAAAAACTAATACTCCAAGAACAAAACACAGAAAAAACAAATTACAAAATAAAAACTAGAATGCCTCATTACACATTCTACAGGTATTTGGGAAATATTAAGAGGATATTATGAATGTGCCAATGAATTTGAAATTTTACCTAAAATGGGCAAATCCCTTGAAAAATAACACTTATTAAAACTGTTGCTTGTATGCATAAATAATCTTTAAAAAAAAACTGTCACAAACAGTAAAAAAACAAAACAATCTTATATAAATCTCAACTCTGATATGAAAACCTTTTTAACACATAACAAAACCTAGCCCATAACTAAACCAAAGGACTTGACTGGTGAATGCTTCAAGGAATCTAATGCAGAATAATTTTGTACACATAACATCTCCAGAAAACAAGAACACTCTTCAACTCAGTTTATGAAGCCAGAACAACCTTGAATCCACAACTTATTAAAAGGAAGAACTTAAAGCTAGTCTCTCAAACACAGAAGCAAATATTCTATACAAAATGTTAGCACATTAACTCCAGGGTATATAAGGAAATTACACATTGACAGTTCATTTTAAGCAAGCAAGGGTATTTTCACAAAACAAACAAATATGGCTGAAATGCGTATGTGACAGTGGGCGCTGGAGATGGATGATGATACAGAAACCACATATCAAGGACAGCAGCAGAAGACAGATCTTATCTGGGTTCCAACACAGCAGGTCTGTATTATGCTTGGGTTGCTCCATAAACTTTTATCATTTTTTTTTAAACTAGTCAATGTAATCACCTAAACAATACATTTCAATATATGCAGAAAGGCATTTGCTGAAAATTAAAACCATTCATGATAAAAACACTTAGATAAACCAGAAATAAAAGGGAATTTCCTAATTTGTTATGGAGTACCCATTTCAAAACACTGACAGCAAACATGATAGATAATAAAGAAATATTAAGTGCTTCCTCTGCTGAGATGGGGAAGAAGACAAGGAATTAGCTACCACTTCTTCTATTAAAACATTGTAAAAGAGGTAGTGGGCAATATGATAATAAAAAGGTATATATGGAATGAAATAATACAGCTAGCATTACGTTATTTTCAGGCAACAGAATTATCTACAGAAGCCAAACCTAAGGGAGCTAAAGTCAAAACACAAAATCAATCTGCAGAATACATGTAGTCTTTTCTTAGACATTAAACTATATATTATATGACCTTCTGCAAGAAAAGGGAGTTCTTTAAAAAAAATTGTTCCAAATATGTATCTTTAAAAACTTAAAAAAAAAAAAAGAATCATCATGGCATAAACTTTATAATCATTTGCTTAGAATTGTAACAGCATTATGGTTTCAGAGCAGTCTAGAAACCTGATATTTTAGGATATAGAGTTTAAATATGGATATAGCTGTCTAAATAAGGATATATCTGTTTAAATATGAATAAACAGATAATGAAAAGTGAGATATCTGATATTGGAAGTAAGACATTTAAGTTAAAAGGAGAGCTCAGCTCTGACTGCGAAGCATTCCGGAGACACTGGATACGCCTAATCTAGCTCCCAGGTGCATTCTCAGCTCTGTCCGGCTCCAGAGCAGGCTGAGCGGGACCTGCACGGGTCTCTTTCTCCAATCCATATGCCCTTTCGTGAGTTTACAGACACATCTTTTACACACACACAAAATGTCCTTTTACACAAGGGTAGAATGTTTTCAAATTGGCAGTTTTTGAACACTTGAAGAGTCCTGAGAGTTTAAGTACTTAAATGATGTCCTAGTTCTCATTTCTGTCAGCTTTTTGCAGAAAATAAAGTGGGGGAACATATACAGAGGGAGAGTCTCTTTGTGGCATCCAAACAAGGTCACAGTGACCATCCTCAGTGAAATCACTTGAGATTAATTGCTTACCCACCCCCCCCAAAAAAAAAAACAAACAAAAACAATCCAGGAAGAGTATTTTGGCTTATACACTGCAAAATATTACTAACAAACTCGTTCGCCAAATGAACAAGAAAATGGGGCAAGTGCTTCGTCTCTGTTTTACCCATGCAGGGAGGTCACGAAGCGCAGGGTGTGGAGCAGGAAAGGGCGTCTGTGCTCTGTAACAGCTTGGAAGCCTGCGGTCCACACATACCTTCCACTCAGAGAATGGGGACATGGGCGGAGCTGAGGGTACTGCATGGGGACGCTGCTACATCTGCAGCTGTTTGGGCAATTACAGTAAAACCTCAGTACTATAGGCGAAAACCCCCAACTAAGTATCTGTGACATTTAAAGGAAAAAATTTGAGTTAGGTAGAAAAGTCGTGTATTTTTAATGAGACACAAAACTGTTTTCCTTTTCACAGAAGCCCAGTCTATCTATGCTTTTGAGAAAAAGACAGTGTAGTTTTTCAGTGTGAGAAGCCATTCTACTATTGCTTCTCACTATGAAGTGACAGCATGTTATATAAAAGCTAGAAAGGTGAATGAGGAAAGAAACATCTCTAAACATTTAAAGAAAAGAAATGCGAAAAAGCTTTAAAAAGTATTTTTTATTCTGAAAGATACAGAGTAACTCTAATTGACTATTATACAAGGGACTATCATAAAAAGTGGAGTATTTGAATAAATTCTCATTATGAATTAATTCCATGCTACTCAGAAAAAGTTCTTTAGATACGTATGGAAAATATCCTGAGCTCTGATTGCATATTTCTCCTATTACAATGACTCAGAAATATGAATGTGAAATATACATTCTGCATTTTCATAGTGCATAAGCTTTTTTTAAATGTACTGCTAAATTATCTTAATAAACTTATAACCATTGGGTTTATCTTTAAATTAATAAAATATTATTTTTTTATACCTGGTTTCCCCCTAAAAAAATCACCATCTTATTCTAACTTTAGAATCTAGCTGTGCACTTTCTCTTTTCGTATTCTTACTCTTAGAGGTGCTGCCAGCTAGGACTGGGAGAAAGTCCTAAGCATGTGCCAAACATATCAAACCCCAGATTTATCTTTTTGACACTTAGGCCCCAGGGGCAACACAACATTAGCCAAGAAATTCTCATTTTTTTTCACTATTCTAATTTTTCTCTTTCTATATTCAAATAGAAGGCCAAGAAAGATCAGTTATGAAACCACAGAAAACAGACAGTGTACCTCTAGAAATAAAAACTCCAGGGCTTAAATGCAAACACACATCAGTGTTAGCCATCAGCTTATTGGCAATTGATATGTGGAACAATTTAAAACTCAAAGTACTTTGAGGGTGAATGGGGGAAAGTCAGCCATAGGGAACTCTGCAAAAAATAAAGGTTTAACAATGGACTATAGTAACTCACTTCTATCTATATCTGAACTGTGAATTACCAGATAATTCAATTCAGCAATACTCAGGTAATCTGCTGCTCTGTTATGTATTTTGCAAACAATGATCATATAAAAACAAAGATGTTAAGTGCTCCCTTTTAGCTGCCTACAAGTTAAGGAAACAAATCACAATAAAAAGGATAAAAAGCGTAAGAAGCGTCAAAATACTAATAATTCACATTCTATCGGCCAAGCTCCATTCTAAGTTGATCTTCCCAATACACCAGCAGACTTAACTCTCACAATCTCATGTAGGTACTGTTATCACCCTCATTTTGCCCAAGGAAGACCTGAGACACACAGGCTTTAACGGTGCTGAAGTAAGAAGTCAGGTCTTACTTGTACCACACTCGACAACCTAACTGCCTAACCACTGCTGCACCCAGTAATCATCAGGGTGCACTCTGGATAATAACATCTTCAACAAACAGGAAAGAAGGGCACAACACCCCCACTTTGGAGTATGCTTATTACCTGGTAGACCAGGATTAGTTATAGACCCATCTCTTCATCCCTTCATTAATCCCACAGGCTGTACTCTAACCAGTTATTCTCAAAGGCATAAGGCTGTGAACAAAACAGAGATCTCAGTCCAATCCACCTTGGAGTCTAAACATCATAAACAAGACAAAGTAGAGCATGGTGGTAAAAAGTAAATAAAAAAGCAGAGAAAGGGGAACAAGACGTGCTGATGGGTAAGTGAGCATGAGAAAGGGTTTTCAGAAAAGGGATCCACAGAGAACAAGACATTTGAATAAAGACCTATAGTGAGTGAGAAGAGAATCTCTGTGCTTCTTAGTATGATAAATTCCTGATTGGAAGTTGTTTATTACATGTAAAATCATACCAATTGATCCTTAACCCTACTTATAGGTTTGTTGTGAAGATTAAATGGGAAAAAGGGGACAGAGCACTTAGCACAGTGCCTGGCACACTTGAATGCTATTGTCACTGCTAATATCTTAATAAAGTCACAACTCACATATAAGCCTCCCCAATCTGCTCAACCTGGGGGGTCCAAGAAAAGAACCTAGTATTTTATTACTCAGATGCACAACAAGTAACCGATTCTGGAATCAATGCAACAACAGCCTCTTCGGTGAATCAAGAATGTGGGTCATTGACATAAGACTCAGAGGTGAAGAAGGGTGCCCGATGCCCGGGTGGTGAGTGGGGTGGCGCTGAGGGGCAGGGGCAGCTTGCCTAACCAGACACTTCACTCTCTAGCCATTCATGTTTACTTTTTGGTTGCAAGGAAAGTGTTTACTTTTCCTTCTATGAATGGATGATTTCCCATAGCTCTGGGGTTTCTAAAGGTCAGCAACGATAAAAGACAGGAAAAGCTCTTGAATGGTATTTTTTGCCTTTATTATGAATTTCTTTATAAAAAATGTTGAGATACAGAAGATAATCAACGCATGGAAAATCTGTATTCCAGGTCCAAAAGCAGCTTAGTCTAGCAAATTTTCCTCAGCTCTCTCCCTAATGATTTAAACATCCATTTTCACTCACTTCTGCAGAAGTACATTCGCAGGAGGAATGAGTGTGAAGAACAGTAGCCTTCAGAATGGGAAGCCACTTCCTTACCTGGAATGTGATATGCTCTGTTTTCTTTTTACACCTGGGAAAAAAAGGATCCAAGTGCTGACTTAAATTCTCTCTCTTTTGAAAAGTAAACACTCATTTTCTCTTACAAAATTTTTCAGTTTCAGACCCGAAGACTACTAAAAAACATAAAATTCTTTGGCCAAACGGCCAGATGCAACATATTATTGTGTTAGGGTGCCTCAGTGTCCTACTTGGCTAAATAATTTTCAAAAATATTTTCTCTTTAGTGAGAGATACATACTTCTACCTCCGTGCCACTAAACCACCAATTGCCTGGGAGCATTGTCAACAACGGTATTATACTTTCCTTTCACGCTGTTCATAGAAAATGTACCTAAATGCCTGAAAACAAAACCACACTTATTCTCAATTCATTGTTAGTTCTTTGATTTGGCAAAAGTTGCCTTTACTATATTTTCTGGCTCCCAATGAACACAAAATTGGGCTAAGAGTTTGAACCCAACTTTTCATTCTTTCTGCTATCACTGTTCTCAGTAAATGTCAAAAATCTACCCAGCCTCACCACTTGCATTTGTTATGGTTCCTCTTTCAAATGAGCTACAAAGAAATGGTTTATAGTAGGTGTCTGAGAAGGTTATGGGTTTAGTGTCTCCACTGCTGTTTAACAACAGGCCGTGATTCTTCAAATACTTTGATTATCAACCTGTAGGATTCAGAAGTAGCTCTTCCAACCCTGTGCTTCTTATTTTTGCCAATACTGGAATTGTTTTGAAACTGGGAGCGGAAGCTGCTAATCACATACTCAAGACTGAGTATTATTTTGAAAAGTGAGAAACAAGAAAACATTCAGGGAAAGAAAATACAGGAGTGGAATAGACAGAATTGAAATGAAAAGGTTTTGATTCTTTTCTGATGAAAAATGGGTAATGCCAAAAATACATCTACCTGATTTTAGAAAATAGACTATTTCTCAGAGCAGTTTTAGGTTCTGCTCCCCTAAAATCACTCCCCGCTCCCCGCCATAAGAATGTTTGGCACCAGAGGCACAAGCTCCTTACCACATTGAGACCTAAACAGACACGTTACCAAATGAAATATTTTACCAAATCATTTACATTTGGGTTTGCTCTCGGCGGAATACTGTTTGATTCATCATCCCCTTGTCTGGACAAGAGAATTCAGTTGGAAATAGGAAGTGGGCCCTCAGCAGGCCACCTCCCGCCCTCTTGTCCACTCACTGAACAAGTTTTCGAATACATTTATCACCGGCAAATGATCAGTTTGAAAAAGAGAGGCACACACTCAGTCACAAAATATCTACTTGTTTCATATTAGAGGGGGGGAATGGCCAGTTCTGACCACTTTAGTCTCTTAATTCCTTGCTGCAGCCCTCAGCTCCTTTTTTTAAAAATGTTTCTTCTTTTGGGGGGGCATAGAAGAACTGGGGTACAGGTGGTTGAGAGGATTCATCAGAGACAGAATGGGGAGCAGAGCTGGCGGATCCAGTGAAATACACTGAAGGGAAGAGCAGGCAGATAGGAAAGGTCTGCTCCGTCATGCGGGTCACCTCCAGGCCGGGGATCAAAATCAGACCACGCTGTGATAGGCCACCAGGGAGGCCCCGCAGATTCTTTTTAATTTGCTCTGCTTTTTCTCTTTTTCAATAGGGTTATGTCACTTTCTAACATATTCCACAGTTGTTATCGCCTCCAAAAAAGGAAGAATCTTATTTTGTTCATGGACATCACTCTAGTACCTGGAAGTAGGCTGGCATGTGGCATGCACTTAAATATTCGTCAGATGATTGAATGATGATGCTTTTGAAAAACCAGGACTTTAAGGGTGGTTGTGGTCACAGTATGGAGGGCTGCTAATGGGACCACACATTTCTGGAGGCTGCTGGTGCCTGTCTCTGTTGTCGGGTTCCCTCAAGGTCCCTGCTCCTGGGGCGACCTTTCTATGTGTACAAGCTGGACAGAACAGTGACGTCTGGCAATGCCTCACATCCCACCTGTGCCTGAAGCCAGGCAAGTGCTCACTCAGGTGGACATCCAGCTGGAAGGCTGGAACCTAAAGGCACTTCTCCTGGGGTCAGGGACAGAGGCATAGGACTTTGGCTGTGACAAGTGTTCCTGTTCTCCCCCTCACACTCATCCTGCTAAGGATGAAGAAACTGAATCTTGAGTTACAAATGCAATGATTATTTTTCAAGGAATTAAAATTTCACAAGAAAAGGTATAGAGCAAAAGAATTTTCATTTTTCTAAATGAATGGATAAGTTGGAATAGAAGACAATGCATCGAATGAAAGAAACAGAAAGGATTTCATCTGCTTTTCTATAACGGATAGAAGCTCTGGCTACAGAGTGAAAGAGTAGGAGATGAGCAGAAAGAAAAGCACAGAGCAGGAAGGGCAATCCGAATGGCCTTGCTCCCCTATACTTTTCTGCCCACCGCATGTGGGACCTGAGAAAGGGAATCCCTGCATTATATACAGCACACAGCGCTTCTTTACGTCCGTGAAGTAGAACTGCATTATTCCAGTACGCATATGTATCTTTCCACCTGCACCATATACTGCTTTATACCTGATTCCCCTCCTGAAATATAGCTCCCAGTGGGCAAGAATTGTTCTCAGCACAGGAGCAGCGCCTGGTGCAGCACAGGTACCCACCAGGTGGCACTTGCTGAGGGAAGGAACAAATGAACAGTTGTTCACCTACCACTTCCTTGCCGCTCCGTTCCAACTGCTCTTCAAATAACACTGCTGTTATTTATCTTAGGGGGGAGAAACATGTTTTATCTTCTTCCTCTCCCAGGAATGTGTTCCCAGAGCATCATAAACAGAAGGGAAAGGAAGGAGCATGTGTGTGTATGTGCATGCGTGCATGGGTGTGTGTGCATTGGGGGGCAGATTTCTATACTGCCAGTGTATATACCCTTTATTGTGGTTCAGTAACTGGGGCCAGATGCTGACAGCTTTCCAAACCAGGGAGATCAGAGAAGATCATCCCTCCCTTAACCAGACAGGAGCCACTCAGTCCTGCTTTGAGGAGGGTCTGCCAGCCTAGCATCAACATGGCCTCAGCCACTTTAATGGAGTGGGTAGATGGGCATAAAGCAGGAGAGCCAGCCACTCCTCGGTGGTGATTTGAGTGCTGGACACATCAGCCCCAAGAGCTAAATCCCGATCATGTGAGCTGTTTTTTTCCTACACTACAGCCAGCGGTAGAAGCAGTACATAGCGCTACTGCCACACACTTTAAACAAAGTCCAACAACAGAAGTGTTATTAAATAAATGAGTTAATCCCACAAAGAAAAGTAAAGGCCTTGCAGAGCTTAATCTAGAGAGACCAGCACACCTAATAATCAGGGAGATTTCTAGTTATAATACCCAAATCAGCACAATCATTTAAATTACCCATTTTATTACTTGCAGAATTATCCAGTGTCAGGAAAAAAACAAAACAAAAAAACAACACTTAGTTCATACCAAGTTTCAAAGACATTTAACTAAGTGCAATAATTTACAAAACAGTAGATAAACACACTTTAAATTCAAATCTTTGCCATGTAAATTACTAACAAAATCAGAATTGCAGCTAAATTAACAGTAACACTCAAAATGCAAAAATTGATTCAAATGGCATAGAATTTTAAAAATTACTAAGTGCAAAAGAAACAATAAATGCAACTACTGAGGTGACTTGGGCTTTTTTTTTTTTTTTTAGCAGTTTTGCATGGCAGTTAGAACCTAAACCACCTTTCAATGAAGGAAACCTTGATCATCCATATTTAGAGTAAGCTGAGGAAGCAAGCTTCACCTAGAAAGTAAGGCAGTCCGCATGCTGGAAACTTGTTCCATCAGCAACTCAGAGGAACTGCACCCTACTCTCCCTGGAGTGAGATACCCTCTCCCGAAGAACACACACGTTCCAGTGCTATCTTTATGCAAAACTGGAACTACTAAAACCTGGAGTCTTTGTAAGTCTCTCCTGGTGATTTTTTTGTGATTTTTTCCCCCTCCATTTCCCAACTTTTGATCTCTTCTAAACTCTTCAATCTTCTTGCTCAAGCCCCTCTTTGCACTATTTCTCTTTCAGCAGGCACCAAATCAATGCTTTGCCTGCTCAGAGGAGAGCAGTGGCAACAATCTCCTGCACTTGGTAAGATCAGTTATTCCTCCTATTACAGTCTTTCATTTCGGATGAACCTGGTACCTGTCCCTCAAGCATGGCTCCACTGTAGTGTAGGAAGAGAGCAGGCACTTCCTGTTGTACTATCTTTTAGAGCAAATTATTTGGGTGCGAAAATAGACCGAGGGTGCGCCTTCACAATGTACTTCTTTAAAATAGAGTCCGTGTTTGCTACCCTTCGTTTGCTATCAGAAGGACTGAGATGATGATTATGGGACTGTTCTCAGTTAACTTTAAAAAATGTTCAGATGAATTATTCCTCAATTTACCAAACTACAATAAATCACTAAGAACATGAATCTTATGAACATAACCAGTGCTGTATCACTACAAAAACACAGAGGTTGCAAATGGAAAACAAAGAGTGTTACTGCGACAATTTACAACTCGGTTTGCTTGAGAGGGTAATAAACACAATAGGTAAGAAAGCACACTGCTGAGAGCGAGGATGTCAGAGGTATGACTATAAAATTTCTGCTGACAATGGTGCAGAGAAACCAAGCAAGAACTAACTTTTATAAATAATGATCTAGAAGGTCTATACAAAGCACTGTCCCAATAGACAGACACTATCGTCACAGTTTTCCTTTAGGTCTCCCATGTGTACCCAAAATCACCACCTCCCACAACTCTTGATTAATTCAGTACTACTAGTGGAGTCTCTGTATTTTCACTATCATAAACTTAGGTTACCATATTTGTAAATCTCAGAAAGCCCTGAGCTATGATTTCAGGTAGGAGTAATTTGCATAAATACAAGCTTTGAGGTCTTAAATTACGAGTATCTTAGTGTCTTCGAGTTTTTGTTTAAGTAGAAAGCAGTCTTGTCTCTGCTTTATTGCACAACCACTATTTGATCTTTCATGGGTTATCTTACCTTCACATGTACGGCCATCTGCAGAGATCGAGAAACCCTGTTCACAGCTACATTGGAAAGAACCTTCCGTGTTCAGACACTCCCCATGTGGCCCACAGAGTCCAGTTTGTTCACATTCATTAACATCTGAAATGAAAAGAGTTCCAAATACTTGAAGAACACTGTTTTGTCTTCATATGACAGCAGATGTACAGTAAGCAAAATCTGTAATGCCTCGAGAACTATCGATGTTAACTTTGACTCCAAGTGCAACATATTAATAGTGTGCTGTTTGTCCATCACAGCATTTCTCAGTTATGTTCAAGCTCTCACACCTTATAGAGTGACTGGTTTACGGAATCTTCTTAGAAGTTTATCTTCAATTCAACCAAACACTTACTGAAAGCTCCCTACGAGCAGACTGGACAGGATGGGCTCCGCTCCACGCCCTGACAAAGTTACTAATGAAACAGGAGAGGCAGGAACCAACATGAATATTGCAAAGCTGAATGGATACAGATTATGAGCCCCCAACCCACCTAGTGTCCTCTGGAATTGCTTAGTTATCAAGCCTAAAGTCCTCCTCTGGAAGATCACCATTTCCCTACATCCAGTTTTCCTTGGGCTCCTCTTTTTGTCCTGCCAATTTCAATGTGCAACAGAAATTCTGACAGTATCACTGATTTATCCACCTTCTCATAATAATTCTGAACCTCTTATCCTTCCATCTGCCATAGAATTGAGGAGAGCTGGCTTATTCACTGCTGAATCAAAGTTAGAAACCAAGTAGAAATCTTTCATCTTTTCTTAACAATCCTCCCAGTTTTGTAATTAATGTTAAAATATATCAAGGAAGAGGAATGAATCATTTTCTAGTTGTTTATTTCTCAATATGATTTCACTCTGCTTTCAATTCTTCACATCTTTTATAAAATCTGGATGTTTTCCATATTTGCTCTCTACTTACTGATAATTCCTTAGATTGATAAACTTTTTTGAACTCTAACCTCTTATCTTTTAGTTCCATTGTTTCTTTCCAACCTGCTTTCTAAAATTACCTCTATCTGGGCAGCAGGATGCCACAAAGTTCCACTGGTCTGGGGATCAAGTCCAAGACCTACATCCATCTTGCTGAGCCCTAAAGGTTTTCTGGGACCTGTTCTATACTTTGTCCTATGCCTCAATGTGGCACTTTAAAAGCTGCCTTCTTGGCAACTTCACACAGGGAATAATGTGCATAAATGGCAGAAGTAACTGATTAACAAATAATTATCTAAAAAGTTTGATGACAGGAACAGAAGACAAATTCCCAGACTCTTTTCCAGGAAACCACTAAGAAGAACAACATGAATATTTGGAACTAGAGAAACATATGCATTCAATTTGGGCTGCACTTATTGAGGCATTTCTAAACCACGCTGCTAGTAACTCAGCTGAAAGCCAGACTATATTTAAGTTGGGTTTCCTTCATGGATCCGAGATTCCACAGAAAATCACAATTTGGCACATGGATGTCAGAACGCGAAACCAAAGTGTGCTCAGAATCACAAATGCATGCTGCCACATCCTCAAAGAGATTAACAGGGCTTCATAGGCTGTCAGGATATCAGTGTTAGTTTTGCTGTGGAAAAAGGCTCAACCACACCTCCATCTGAAGATACCTTACTAGCTATGAACTATCTTCATGCTGAACATGAAACCACCTTCAGATTAGGAGGTAAGGCTTAAAGCGTGTACCTATCACACGTTTTTATTTAAGAATGCCTGAAGGCTGCTAGCACTGCCATCAATTACATTTCTCCACCGGAGAAGCTAAAATCTACACTTACATACAGAGTGCTGACCTGATCATGGGACTTTTAGAGAGAAGCACACTATTAACTTTAAGCAGAATGAAAGGTTACAAGGTTGCCTCAGTGACACAGTAAAATTAGTTGAGTGTATACACCACTACAGACAGCCTCTGATTGGAGAAGGTGGGTGATGCAGAAGATTCATTGACAATATTCTTTAAATGGTTGGTGCTGACACCTGCTCCAGGGACGCTTTTCATTTGTTTGAACTTAATTTCAAGTAGACATATTAATTTAGTCCAGGAAACAGGAATCACCAGTGTGATAGAGAATAAAGTCCATTTAATAGTGATTGAGAGTAAAACATATGTCTGGAATAATCACAAATCTGAGAGATATCAAATCAAAAATTCAAATGTAATGTGCTGAGAGGCGATAGCAACACAATCATCAGGTGACTAACTTCATGTTATTAAAAGCAAAAATAATAAAAGAAAAAGTTGTGCCAAGAATAATTAGAAATCATCACTTTTAAGTAAAAAAAATGTGTAACAAAATATCAGGGTTTTTGCATCTCCATTTTGTTACAATATAAAGACCCCAAAATGGAAACATGCTCAATAAGTTTATAATTCAACTCTCCCTTCCTTACTGCCTTAAATCTAAACACATTTAACTTCTACACTAGAGAAAGTGAAACATTTAAATTCACCTTATTTCATCATGATGGTAAATAAAGGATATCAAATAGGTACACAGCAGAATAGTTAACTTTTGGAATAGGTAAGGGAATTGCTTTTAAAGGACCGGGGGTCAAGGCCTGAGTCTTTGGCATCTCAGTGACGCACAGCTGGGTGTGGACAGGGAGAGGGTGGAGGGTAAGAAAACAGTCCAGTACCACATGTCAGTGAGCAGACGCCAGCTTCCCCTTCAGGAATACTGTCATTTGGGACATGTGAGAGGAGATATAACTTATGTCGACTCAAAATTTAAAAAGCCATCCATGTTCCGCAGCAGTGGATAAAAAATAATTCCAACACTCCTTTATTTATTTGAACTTTGAGCTACTCTACAGTGTCCCATAATGGCAGAGGAACAGGAAGAGGAAATATCTGTCAAGTATCATAGAAAGTATACTGGCCCATATTAAGTGTGAGTTTTTGATGGAAAAAAAAAGTGTCGATTTATTAAGATTAGAAACTATGGAAAAACTTTGTGGGGTAGCTTGATATAGCTGAAAATATTGGGACAAAGCACTTAGACAACCTGATTTCTTTTAGTTTCAGCATCAACAATGATTCAATGTGTAATACTAGGAAAACCACAATCATCTTTCTTTTGGCTATAAACATTACTAATTGATAGGGTAATATAAGCAAGAGTCAGATTCAAAAAGCTCTACCACATAATAAAAAGGAGCATAATAATTTCTCTGAGTTTCAGTTACTTGGGCATATAATGGATGTAAGACATGCCACCTCTGAAATTCTGTAAGAATTAAATGAAGTATCTACAGAATTTGGCACACAGGAGGTGATGATCAGTTAAAGCTATAGGGATCAGTGCTACATTCTTGCTAGTTTCGTGTCTACTGTAATGGTATTTGGCAGATTAAATTGTGACAGCAATTTGAAAAATATAAAACCATGTCCTCTAAAATATTAACCATGAGATTTTTTTTAGGGACAGATAAAGTTGGACACTGGCTAAAAGCATGAACTAAGAAAAAGACAGTAAATATCAGCTATATGACAACATTTAGTAGCTCCATGAAGAGTATAAAACAACAATAATACAGACTCAAATACCAAGGTTGCCCCATGAAAGGAGCAGCAAACCACAGGGGATTTAAGTTATCACATTAAGCACACAAACTGAGGGCACAGTTCCAACACATCAGTTTTAGTTAACATGGTGCCATCATGCAAACCTGAGGGAGACCATTGAACGATACAAACTGGCATAGCTCGCTATTTACATAAAACTAATGGTAAAACCACAGAAAACATTAGGAAGCATCATAGAACTGAAGAGCTATGAAAACAATGACTGAAAAGAGAGAATTACCTTGACACCCTTTGTTGTCATTTAGCTGGAATCCATCTGGACAGGTACAATCATATGATCCTTCAGTGTTAATGCAGTCTCCTCCTTGGCAAACACTCTTGTCTTCCAAGCATTCGTTGATATCTACGAATCAATTTTTATCTATTTTTTATTAAGGTAACACTGGCTTATAACACTGCATTTGATTTAGAGGCCCAGGAGCACACCTTCTGAGAGGTATGTCACCACACCCCACACACCACTAAGGTGCCCTCCGTCCACAGTGCTCCACCACAGTCCATTATGCCCCCTCCTGACTTAGTCCTCCTCCCTCCCCTCCCCATCTTGTAGCCTCAGTCTCACAATCAGATTTCTGGGGTTACTGGTTACAAACCAATTTTTAAAAGTTAGAAGACTGAACTGTATCTGAGACAATTTGACATTTTCCATATCTTTACACAGAAACATCACACAAATGTGCATTTTACATCATCTTTTTTAACATTTCATATGATTTTCAATAGATGTCAGCTTTTTTTTTGCTTTTTTTAAATTAAAATATTTTAAAATTTACATATACTTGCCATTAATTGTAATCCCCATGTATTCCCCATCACCATCTCACCAGTGCACCATCACCTTTTTAATTTTTTAAAAAATGAAACACTTGGATGGTATTATAACTTTGAACAACGTATAAATAAGTTTTAACAGCAAATGAAATTTATCAGAACAGGAAAAGTCAAAATACTGGTCATACAGTTGCGCTGACAGTAATGAAAATCCTCTTTAGATAAATATTATTAAGAATAGCTAGAGTATCTATTTATACAAGACACTTCATTGTGTGTACAGGAAAAACGTTTAAGTATTCTGCAAGACTCCTGCTCCTAAAGAGGAATATTTGTTTTAAAAAATAAACTGCATTAACAAAAATAAGTACATAAAATATTACTTTGGAAGTCCAAAACAATTTACCAGAGAGCGCCAAAAAATGTAGCTATTTGTCAAAAGAATAATATCAACTTCAGGTGTCACATGAACACAGAGGAGAGATGTTGTAAAGGTCAAAGGCAGCTCTGTGTAACAGAGGGAATTACTGGGAGTCCTGAGCAGGGTAGAATGTGGAGGGAAGAAGAGGGGCTTTGCAGGAAAGGGATTCAGCAAGATCAAAGACTCCTTGAAGTCACTTATTCAGCAGCTGTCACAGACAGGTTTGATGTTGCCAGGATTGTTTAATGTATATATTTATAGCATATGTGCAGCCCAAAATGGTTTGCATAACCAATAATGAATTTTGACTGTGAGCATGTGAGACAATTAATGGTCCCTCACTGCCTGACTGTAGAGGATCTTTCATGAGGGCTGCTTATTACCACACTGACTTCGAGTCAGAGCTCGTTATTCCAAACACACTCCATGAGCCCCTCTCTTCTGTTGTCTGTGCAGGATTTAAATTATTAGCACTGAAGAAAGCTAAGGAACAAAGTCTTCTTTGTTTTCTCAGAATTTGGCATATTATGGTATTTCTTGTAAATAATACGATTGCTCTAAAATACATGAGAGGTTCCAGAAGAAGTGAATTTGAAGTTGTTATAGTCTCTTATTCTAGTCTCTTCTCTTCTCTGTCTAGCTCAAACATGGGCACACTAAATTAAATTTTCTTCAAAGACCCCAATCAGCCAGCTAACTGGGGCGTTCATGGAACAAGCGAGAGAGAATATGAGAACGCCTTAAAATTTCATTCTTTCAAAAATAAAAACAAGTGGTTATGATGCTCACCCAGATTTAAAATGTCTCAAAGTGCTGATCCTGAAATGTAAAACACAACTAACGTGACTCGGTCCCAACTAAAGAGGGTTATTACTTTTTCTTTAGTGTTTTTCTAACTTCGCTGAAGAATTATTTATCTAACCAATAGTTGTCTAATTTATAGAGTTCCACAAATTTTAACAAATACAGAAGTCCTTGTGATCACCACCACATCAAAGTATAGGAATTTCTGTATCTATATCTGGGTTCCACTGCGGGATTCTTAAATCCTTGTAAAAGCAATCATTTTTAAAGGAAATGGAGGTTATCTTTGTAAGACAGTTATTCTACAGTAGCAAAAATTAGTGATATTTTCCTCTGATTCTTTCTTCTAACCTGACACTTTTTCCAATCTGACTATGCAGTCTCCATTTCTTTTAACCTGATGCCATTCCTATTAACAATATCATAAAAGACAGTTAAAACACTACAGTGCGTAATTAAAGTAGATAAAAGCATAAAGAAATAAATGTCTCCTACAAAGTTTAAATATGCCAACAAATGTTTCATTTAACAGTTCACTAGCATATCAAGATTTCTACAAGTGGAAGTTAATTTAACTGGGAACAGGCTTTTAGATATAAACTCTCTGAAAAGAGTTCTCAAGTCCAACTCTACTAATTGAATGATCTGGAAAAGCTTATCAAATGAGAATAAATCCTAGCCTGTTGTTCATGAATCTTTGCCATAAAACATCTACCAAACAAATAAACTGGACCATCACCAAAAAGAGAAAGAGCACACGAGACATTTCCACCACCCTACGCTTTCCCTTTCCTGTTTGGCTTCTGCTCAGCGTTTTTGAGATGCGTCTAAGTTACGTTTATCAATAGCTCTTTTCTCTTTATTGCTTAATATTTCATAATTGAAACATGATTTTCTTATCCATTCACCTTTTGATGAATATTTGGGGACTGTTTACATTTTGGCTATAATACATAAACTTTCTAGGGGTAGAATGGCTAAATCATGTAATAGGGCTAAGTTTTTGAAGAAACTATTTTCTAAAGTCACCGCATTATTTTACATTCTCATCATCAGAATTTGAAAATTCAACTGTCCCAAATTTACCCCAATAGCTTCCCAGCTGGTCCACTGAGCGCTGAGTAGATGAACTGTTTTCAGTTTTATTTTTCTTTCTAAGTTGTGTAGCAAATGG
This sequence comes from Galemys pyrenaicus, assembly GCA_019455555.1. Classification (NCBI taxonomy): domain Eukaryota; kingdom Metazoa; phylum Chordata; class Mammalia; order Eulipotyphla; family Talpidae; genus Galemys; species Galemys pyrenaicus. The sequence continues at coordinate 20,746,350 of JAGFMF010012281.1, forward strand.
AAATAATGAAGTGAGAAAAGGCATACTTGATCATAAGCATTACGTGAAAAATCTCAACTCAAAAACAATCAACGAGAATCCTGAGACTACAAATTTCAGCAACGAGATACACCGCAATAACCAGGCCTTTGCCTAGGCCTCATGGAAGCATATCAACTTTGTTCATGCTACTTTAAATTGTTTAATTTGATTTTCATTCCTTTTGCAAAATCTAAGTGAAATAACATGAAGAATAAGCATCATTATTTTGAGTGTTATAAATAACTGCATAGATTTCAAAACTCAGTGCATTATGTTATAGTCAGGTTTAAACTTTGTAAGACCTATGTGTATTTTCAAAACCAAAAAAGAGCAGAGTGAATGTAAAGAGTGCCCAACACAGGACTGTCCTGCACATAACCCAGAGTGAAATGAGAGAGATTCCTTCTGGGAATTGGGCAACAGGCTTTAAGGAGGATAACTGTCACCTCTTCACCAAGACCACACCTGCCAAGGACACCAAAGGCTTTGACCTTGCTTACTTCCATGGTCAAACAAGCTAACAGCTACTGCTGGCGGTAGACGAGCTAGCAGCTACTGACACAGTTCATCACACCCTCTCCTTTGCAATGCTTTCTTCTCTTGGGCTCTGGTTTGCCTCTACATTCCACTTTTCCTTAGTCACCCCCTTTGCTTGTTCTGACCCATCTCCCCTCACTTCTGAATGTCACAGGGACCAGAACTTCCCCTTGGTCTTCTGGCTCCACTCACTCCCTTGTTGATCTTATCCAATGTCTTAATTTTAAACACTATCTATGTGTTGACTTCTGCCAGCCAGAACTCACTCCTCAATTTAAATGCATCAGTCCAATTCCCTTTCAGAGATCTTCGTCTGATACTCATAAGCAGTGAAAACTTAAAGTGCTAAAATGAGTTCATAATCATTTCCAAAATGTCTGCTACTCAGGCCTTTACAACTGCTCTTCCTTTGATTGAAATGCTCTTTCTAAAAGTAATAAAATGGCATCAACTCAGGGAAGACTCTTGTCTTCCAATTTAAAATCACCACCCTCCCTCCCTCAGCATGCCCCATAATTCCCTTTCACCATCTCCATAATATTTATCACCATGCAAACAACTGTATAGTTTGTTTATCATGTTTATTGTTATCTCCCTCCCTAGAATGCAAGCTCCATGAGGGCAGCAATTCTGCCAGTTTGGTTTACTGTTATATGTCTTGTGTCTACAAAAGTACCTGACACTCAAACATTTGTTGAACAAATGCAAAAATGAGTAAATGATTCTGACTTGTCTAAATGTCAAAAAGAAATGCTATCAATCTTTCCTGCCTTTTTTTGATTTGGTCCACAAAGAAATAGCCAAGAGATAAAGGCCACCAGAGAATAAATCATACGTTATCTCAGGCTTTGCAAGGAACCAGCAAGAAGCAACCACAACCAGGGGCTGGGGAAGCTGCTAAGGTAAGAGAGAGAAAGAGACTGGGTTTGGAGAGGGAACAAGTCAGAGGCAGGGAATCTGAAGATTGAGATTGCTAATAACCAGAGGCCACCCATCATGATAAGGCTGAGTGACTACTGAACGTGTTAAGAGTAAGACTCACACAGAAATTAGCACAACACTTGGGCTCTGACTCCGGGAGAAGGCCAGCAGGACTGCAGTAACACTAAGAAGCAAAGTCCTTGCCAGAGTTATGAGAGGAGAACTACACATGTAAATATAGATCCCGACAGAAAAGATGGCTTTTCCCCCCACAGCTGGGAGAGACATGTGAACAGTCACAGCTCGGTTAATTACAGTGAAAAACCACTGGGGAGAGCTGGCGCTGGTTGAGACTCAGCAGACTGACAAGCTAATAGAGTTTCAAAAGGACCTCTCAATTAGTTGAATGGACTCCAGTCCTATTTATAACCTAGAACACTAGGAAAATTAGTCTTAAGTTTAAGAGAAAGGGACCCAATTATAGACTCTGAAAGGAGCTTTCTTAGGGAACATAACAGTATCTTATAAACGTATATGTTACTACTAAGAGCAGGCTGACTTACAAAAAGTTTGTGCTTGGCTCTTGATGCAATGGGTGTTTTTGGAATAAAAATCTTGGCATTCTAATGAGATGATCACACATTAAAACAGGATCCACCATCCAAGACTTAGTCAATGGCCTGGCTAACCCTCTCAGCTGGACCCAGCATTAGAACAGAGGGTCCCCAATAGTCAGTTTAGGTATTTAGAGTCTTGGCATGGGCTTTGCCACCTACCTACACCTAGAGCAGGTTCTTCTATAACTGATGTCAGCAACACAATTGCATCTTCATGTTGAAATATGATCATGTTGGGCCATTAATATTTACCATGCATGAGTATGACTGTTCAGAAGACAACATTTTATTGTATTAGCTTATAATTTGTTTGGCCATTTGTCTATTTTTCAATATGTAGGTTGATGATAACTTCTCACTGTTATCTTTGAAAAAGATAGCATCTACAACACTTTGAAAAACACTACCACCTCAGGATAAAATCCTAGAAGACAACTTACTGAATCAATAATAATGTACATTTAAAGGTCTCTGTACCTGTCAAATTTGACGTCAGAAAGGACTGTGACAGCTTGTGCCAAATTCTCTGGTCATAAATGGCTGATATAGTACAATGGATTTTTCCAAACAATAAGAAATGTAAAACAAAACAATTCACTAAAAAGTCCCTCTATTTCTTTCAAAGGTAAAGGTTCACTCAGTGATTCTGTGTGCGTGTGTATGTGTGTGTGTGTCTTGCACCAGGAGTGGGAGTGCACAGCCCTGTCACCTTTGTGTTTCTGGTTTTGCAGCTGAGACAGTCCTAAATGTAGGAAATCAGCAGGTAAGTTGGGAAAACACAAAACATAAAAACCTGTTACGTGGGTGGATAAGGAACAGAGAATTCGTAAGTGACAGCCTGGTGACAGATGGGCCCAGCAGCCATAACCACTTCAAAGCATTTCTCAACCAAGGCAATAGTTAAAGTGGTTAACAACACAGTGCTGTGTTAGATTTCATTTTTTAAAAACTGTAGGCAAAAAATTCAAAATGGAATTAAAGTCTTACTCTGAAAAACTTTCCAGTTACATGGAAAATTAACTTGTTATTACTTATTTAGAAGATTTTGAAGGCAGTCCCGCATAAACCAGGCGTTAGAGTGCATAACCACATACCTAGGATAAACTGTCTGCAGCTGAGAAAAGTGGAACTGAGTCTTTGCTCTTGTAGCTGACACAGTCCTTCTAAAACACAGTTTCAAGCAGTACAGAGAAATCCTGGATTTCACTCCCACCGTTGCATTATTTGTGTGACTGGCGAAAACACTTCACGGGGACCTAGTGTGCTCATCCATGGACTTAACAGCCTCCAAGACAGAGGCTGGGATGCGGTCCAGGCTTCCCTCTGACTCAAGCAGTTCCCAGGTTTGACACCGGACTAGCTCTCACCTTCACAGTGGTCCCCGAGGGCGGATGCTCTGTAGCCCTGGTCACACATGCAGCGGAAGGAGCCGTCTGTGTTCCTGCAGCGCCCGTTCGTGCAGAGGTGGCGGTGCTGGCACTCGTCCACGTCTGCACGCAAGAGAGTAAAGGAAACACGCAAGTGGGACTCATTCATCAAAGAGGTCTGTAAACTCTGTGGTTTATAAATAATGCAGATTAGATTTTTATTTACATGAATTAACTGACTTCTATAAAGACATTAATCCCCCAGCAGGGAAAATTTAGGAGAATTTAAAATGTTAACCAATGAGTCAAGAATATGTGCATCTTAATCCCACTGATTAATGTCACTGATGAGTGACAAATGCTTTGCTGTGATCTATAACCTCAACACGTTTCTTGGATTTCTTCTGTGGATTCAGCTCGAACACCGACTTTGAAAGCACCCAGGCCTGTAGCAGTTTAAAGTTTAAAGCCACAGCTAAGACACGAAATCTAGCCTCTGCCTATTACTGACAAATATGTACGATGTCACTCAGAGATAAATCAAACAGATACACTAAATAAAACAAAAACCAACTTCTGGACCATGGGACGGCTTGGTTGTTATCTCAAGGGAAAGGGAAGGGAGCAGGTAAACTGGGACAAAGGGTACAGAGGTGCAGAAAAGGATAGAACTGGACGTGTAGTGGTGAACTCAATGTGGTGTCTACACATGGTGACTCTACAACACAGCCCTGAAACGCACGTGTTGTGATGCAGTGCTAAGTCCAGAAAGAAAAAGGAAACCTACCACGATATAAATTCATTTGCTCGTCAAATGAGTCACCCTTGTCAAAATTCTCATGGTACACACTTCATTTCTCTTCCACAAATTTTCCCGTCAGTGCCCTAGTTATCAGGCTTCCTTTCTCCCTTCCCCCATATATATATATGTATACACACACACACACACCACTGATTAAAGTCACTGATGATTGAAATATTTTAAATATATATATGTGTATGTGTGTGTGTATATATACATATGTATGTATGTAAAACAACACCAATTTTCTGGCTAAATCCATTGGCCCTTCTCTCATTTCAGCCCATTCATCTCTACATTTCCAGTGAATTTCTTTTCCTTGACCCATATAATTCTCACTCTAGACATTTGTTCAGCAGCCATAATTCCAATACATGCAGGCATCATATCCATACATAAAAGGAACAATAACATATCCCATTTATTCAATGATTTGAACTTCATCATTAGATCTTAAAGATTCCTGAGAGCAGGGTCTGTGTCTGCCACAGCCTTAACTACTCCCGAGATGACTAAGTATTTCATCACTAGCATTTAAGTCATTTTATTACATTTGAGAATATTCTTTATCTGCCTCTGGCCATGCCATTCTGTAAGCGTTAACATAACCTCCACACAGGTGCTGCCCCACTGCTCTTCCCCACTCTGATGACAGCAATACCTCTCCCCACCCCCACTGATATTCCGCAGGTACCCGACTCATCCTTGTAAGTGACACTGCAGGCTCTTCAAAAGAAGAGACTATAAACATTATCATATTAGATGTAGACCTCTCCTCTTGTATATTTATTTGTAATTTATCATGCATGGCAGGCATTCATTAAATGCATAGCTAACTATCCAAGGTCTAGGGTCACAAAATAAAGTACAAAAACTTTGAGAGGGACTCCGAGAATGTAGAATAACTGAATTCATCTGTGTATGTAAGGATGTGTGCTAACAGACTTTACTTGTAGACAGGAATTGCAGTGACCGTCTATGCTCTTGAAAGGGATAACTGGGCAAGGCTATGATATCACTGGCAGATCTCTTCATAATATCATCATATATTGTTTCTTTATAACCATCTCGAGATATTTTTTTGCTTGTTAAACATTAAGACTTCAGAAAACAAATGGTCTTATATAGTGTGGAGTCTCTTGAACGAATGACGTTACAATGACAATTATTTTCAAGAACTCTGCACATCTGTGCTTATCACAGGGCACATCTCCCAAACTATCCCTGAGTATTATAGGAACACCATAAAAATCTTGCTAAAAAGCCCTCTTTTGTGTTTTTAAGGAGGACAGGAAACTGAAAAGGGAACTATGCACAAAAATGAAAATTATCAACATTCCAAGGCATTAACAGCAGACTGATATGATTTTCTAATTGCTGACATTCTAAGCATGTAAAAATTTCTAAATAAATTGAATGGAATTATCAATAATTTCCTTAATAAGGAATTAGACAGGGAAATAATTATTTCTTTCTAAAATTAATTTCTGCCATTGAGCTCTAAATGTCACATTTTTAAAATTTAACTTTTTCCCATCTTGTTTTACAGACTTTCCATGACTTGAGTTTGAGTCCCTGTTTTGGAGCAATGTAGTGGTCACCTACGTCATTCCTAAAGGGTATATTCATTTCATAGAGAGCACAATTTTTCACTGGGGGCCTGACACTGAAATTATAGACATTCTAGTTCCCACTGTCCCCTCCTACCTTCACATTGATCTTTCGTGGCTGATAGCTGGTACCCTTGCCCACAGGTACAAATGAAGGAGCCGTCGGTGTTTTTGCAGTGCCCATTTAAGCATAAATTCCCTTGCTGACATTCATCAACATCTATAAACATAAATAATGACAAAATAATGATAAAATTACTATGTGATCCATTAATTTCACTTCTGGGTACATATTCCAAAAGAAGCGAAACAGGTTCTTCAAGAGATACTTGGATACCCGTTCACAACAGCTAAAAGGTGGAAGCAACACAAGGGCATACTGGTGGCTGAAATCATAAGCAATGTGGCATGTCCACGCAGTGGAGTATTATTTGGTCTCAAAAAAGGGAAGTGATTCTGACAAACGCTACAACATTGATGAACTTTGGGTTTAACTTATGAGGTGAACACAAAGGACATTCCAATCATAGGAAGTGTCTACAGTAATCAAATTCATAGGAAGCAAAATTGTGGTTGACAAGGACTAGGAGGAGAGGGAAATGGGGAATTAGTGTTCAGTGGGTACAGAATTGCAGTTAGCAAGAGGAAAAGAGCTCTGGAGATGGTCGTACAACAATGTGAACATATGTGATACTGCCAAAGTGTATAAATATGCGGTTAATATTATGTTTTATCACAGTATTTCTTTAAAAGCACAACATGTGAGAGGGGAGCTATACCACCACATTAGTCTTATACTCAAGGGATAAATTTAGAGAAAGGAGCTGTAATCTAAATAGAGTAATGAATACAAAAAGCAGAATTTGATTTAAGGAAACCAAGTTCTAGATATCAATGTATAACTGTTTTCTTCTACAAATTTCTAATTCAAAATACACCTGGATATTTTGGGAGAATTCAATTAACTGTACAGTTCTTCCCCTCAAGTATCATTGACAATTACCTGTTTTCTGAGCAAAGTTGCATCTCTTAACTTCTAATGAAGCATTAGTATTTTGAATAGTATACTGATGGTAGATTAGCATAGTTTTTTAAAAAATTGTGTTTCTTTTTTTAAATACAAATTGCTTTAGCTGGTGAGAAACTTGTTTCATTTACCATGCTGACCCGTTTTATTGATAAATAAGTCCCAGTTGCCAACTATTGGCTGCCAGTGAAGAAGTTAAATAAGCAAGCCTAATGTCATCTTAAGCATTATTTTATGCTTTCTAGTGTCCTAAGGCTATTAGAACTAGGAATAGTTGGCAGCAAAGAACAGCCTGCCCCACATTTCTTTCATATGAAATGCTTGAGATGTCATCTCAAAAACTTAAGACCAGCAATAGCTCATGTTGCTGGTTGGATCTCTCAATGTCTGATGACATTTTTAGTGTCTTGAACTCTTTCTGACACTCTCAAAGATAATAACAAATTAAACTTTTCATGTGAAGATGACTGCAGCAAATATATACACCTCCCATTATAAGTACTGTCAAGGTACTCCAGACATCTTACATAAATCAGTAGTTTAAGTTGGGAAAACTATCCAGAAGTAATTACTAGAAGTAATGACACACACAATTAGAATAACTTGAGGCAACCCAGTTATCTTGAAAGAAGTGATCACTGGGTCTTCCAAATGACCCAGGGGAAGAGAGGTCACTTAATTTTGGAGAACACAAGGCATTTTATTCTTTTCTGATGAGGGATAAAATTTCAAAGACAGAAGAAAACATTCTAGTAAAATAGGCATACAGGACAAATGTTTTCTCTGGGGGAGAGGTGTTAAGATATAAAAAGAAAACATTCTCACAAAAGGTGCTTTTCAAGGGACTTCTTGCACATAGTACTGTAACAAGCCTAACCAGAGTCAAAATAGAGACATTTATAAATTAGGAACAGACAATGCTAAAATGTACAGATACAAAGATACGAATAGAAACAATCAATTATTTTCATCCTGACCAAAGTTGTCAGCACATTTAGTGAGATTAAGATGAAGTCATGAACTATCATCAAGGTGAGATTAACAGAGTTGGTAGGATTTTGAAAAAGGAACATATTCACAATCTGGGAAGTTGCTGACATCCATTAGCAGATAAGGCTTGAGAAAAAAAATCATAAAAAAGGATGTTATATAATTTATTAGTATAATAAGGCAAGGTTTTGATCAGGGAATAAGGGAGAAAAACGAGTACATATGTAGGTTTCTGAAGCAGAAAATGGGATATTGCCTGTTCCTATTCCAGAATGTAATGGAAAGACACCCAAAGAATCAGAGACGACAAGGTGGGGTTTATATGTGCTATTTCTTCTGCCTACTCGGTTTTGCTCCCCTCTGTAGTCATTATTTTAAGATGAAGTTCAATTAGCAATACCTCAATGAAGCTTATCTAGACATCCCTGAACAGAATTCGTCACATTTCCTGGCTTTAATAAAACTCTATATATGTCTATACATGACAAATAGTATCAGCTATAACCTGTCATGCTCTGTCCTTCTATTATCTCATTCTTTGTACATCTGTACTTTAATTTCTCATACAAATCTTCCCATCAACCCAAATAGGTACCATTATTGCTGCCTTTTAGCAGATGACAAAGTAAGACTTAGAGAAGTTAAGCAAGCTCAAAGAGCTTTCGTGTCAGAGCCGGGATTTCTTAGACTGCCATTGTTTTTTAAAGTAAACGCCACACTTTATTTGGATTCCACTAGTTTTCTGTTCCTATCTTCTTTCTGTGCAGGATCCAACTCTGGGTGCCACACTGCATATGTCTTGTCTCTCCCGTCAGTCCTGCCTTATTTTCATGACCTTAAATGTCTGAAGGAGTATAGGCCAGAACCTTGCAGAGTGTTCCCAGTCTGGATCTGTCTGGTGTTTTCTTCATGACTAGACCAGGGTCACGGGTTTTGGGAAAGAGCAGAAGAGCTACTCAGGGGCACATGATATCCCTGATGCTATTAAACTGAATCACTTGGTACTTGCTTATCTTCAGTTACCTGTTGCCAGTTTGCACCTCTCCCAATGAGAAAATGTTCCTTGAGAGATTATAGCCTGCAGCAACACCTGCATTTGAGCACAATGCCTGAAATTCTTTGAAAGAGCGGAAGGAACAAAAGAAGAGAAGCTTCTGCAGTCCTCCAGCAGAAGACCACACACAGATTAGAAATGAGTCTTCCTAGGGGTGGCATTAACTGATGGTATAAATTCTGGGAGACCTAATAGAGAGGAGCAGGCATACCTAGGATGGCAAAGGCTAAGAGAGTGGAAAATGAGTCACTGATTCAGTGTCTGCTGTAAGTACTGTTCTCATAAAAAGCCCAATTCCGGAATTCTAGTGATCATTAGAATTAGCAATCTGAGATCATTCATCAATGATCATTTAACAGCGAAACAGTCTGTTAAGCAATGAGGGAAGATGGGTATGCAAGCAGGATAATTGTGAGCAAGTGCTTAGGCCCAAATAAGCACAGACTACTCATAAGGCAATTGTGACATCAACTTAGATGGATCAGAGAAGGCAAGTTGAAGAAAGCAGAAGTGAAAAATTTAGAATATGAAGGATGAGAGACAGTATAAGAATAAGAAGCAAATTTTACAAAGGAGGCAGGCTAGGAAGAAAGAAGGTGCTATGACAGAAAATGGAAATAAACTAGATGGAACAATCAAATGGTGAACAACAACCTGTAATACTTAAGCTCTTCATCCACCATTAACCTTGTATAGGAGGGAAGAAATAATATCTTTTGATTGAGACTCATGTTTAATTTGATGTGAAGAGAGCCTGGTTTATTTAAGAGTCAGGTAAGGGAGGCTACGTATGTGTGCCAGGAGAAAAGGTAGTGTGCTGATGATACGTGTGTGTTCCTCTGGCAGTGGCTGCTAGTGCATTCTTTGAAAGGAGGCAAGCATCAAAAATCAGGTGTCTGTGATTCCTAGTCACAGCAAGAGATGCTTCAACTCTTACAAGACAGCACAGAGTCCTCTTACTGCTCACCTGCCAGTGTGAGATAAACCATCACTCTAGTGCCTTCGCTGTCACTGAGACACTTAGGGGAAAGATGGAAATGTTTATGCATTTCTTCTCTTTTCCCCTTCAAAGAGAATGCTTTTAGATATGAAAGCAGTGAAAAAAATAGGAAATAAGCTAGTCTGTAGGTTTTAATGCAAAAAAATAAACTTTTTCAAATTATGAAAGAAAAATTAAGGAAACCGTGGACAAATTACAACATGCAAGAAAAAAGTGTATGTAACACGTGTACATACGTTATATATTACACATTTACTCACGGACATTGATTTAAAAACCTGATAAAAGGGAAAAGATATGAACAGCTTTACAAAAGAGAAAATATAAATGTTCGACAAACATGAAATAAATACCTGGCAATTACAAGTATTCAGGGATTATTAAAGGAAATAAGCATGTGAAACAAACATTCAATCTTTCTAGAATTAAAGCACACATTTTAATAATTAGTATTAATTCTCTTATTAAAACTGTATACATTCATAATATTCTACCTAACAATTGTAGTTTTATAAAGAAATAATCCTAAAAGTCAAAGATTTTTTTTCAAAAAGCCTGTTACAATGTTGTTTAACGTAGTAAGTTGAAAAAAATATTCAGCACGTGAAGAACAGCAAGACATGACAACATAGCAAGGCATTGCAATATTATGCAAACTTTAACATGTTTGACAATAAAATAAGGTTTTAAAAAGTGTTATTAATATGTAAAATGCTTATGACATACTTTTTTCTTTTTTAAGAATATATATTTATATATATTCTTTTTATTTATATATATTTGACATCAATTGTAATCCCCATGTATTCCCCATTACCGTAATGATATACTCTTAAGTGACAAAAAGCAAGATACAAAATTGCACATTGATCTTGACTATTAAAAAAACACCATGTATATTTTCAAGTATATTCAAATGAAATTGTGAGCTATGGTTACTTGATCTTTCTGCATTTGCTAAATTTTCTACAATGTATGCTATTTTATTCAGGAGCAGTTTCATTGAGATATAATTCTCATGCCATATAGCTGATCTACTTAAAGTCAACCATTCAGTGGTTTTTATTATATTCAGTCATGCAACCACATATATTGTTTTGTAACCAGAAATATTTTAAATAGATCTGTGATTTACAGATGCTGTCTAAAATACATGGTTTCTTTTACATAAACAAATATGGTCTGTATTAAGGAGGAGCCGTTTACAAAGACACGAACCAAATGTGCTCCGTGTAGTTCAATGTGACAGTGTGGTCACTTTTCGTTACTCAATTCTATTAAGTTACTCTGGTCTGTGCTTCAGTGCGGTCCAACTAGAAGAGAGTCCTGACCACAGTATTTACCTTTACAGTGCTTGTGGTCTGGAGTTGGGGTGTAGCCTCTGTGGCACGAACACATGTAGGAGCCTTCGAGGTTGGCACAAGTACCGTTTGTGCAGACAGTCGGTTCCAGGCACTCATCCACGTCTTGTAGAATGGTGCATAGAGGAAAGAAAAAGAAAACAAAGATGGAGGAAAAAAATAATGAACTGCAAAAATTTTAATTTGGTTAGAAATGGAAATAGCAGATCTTAGAAGAAGATTCTTGAAGAAAAACTTTCACATTAGCCTCTAAAAGAAACACGGCTCTGGTGTGAGATGTGTATCTGGAAATTCTGAAATTTTATGCAAAGTTACTCAAAAAAGTAACCAAACACACACTCTGAATAAATTCAATGGAAGCTGATAGGAAGGAGAAAACAAGGGATGCTGGATTTTTAGCACTATATCCAAAAAATAAAATATTCCAAAGAATCAAAGATGTATCCTTAGGGAAATGAGTTCAATATAATATGAGGGTTTGTAGAATCAAAAGACACCACCCACGATCCAGAGAAAATTCAAGAACAGTTAATAACAGAAAGCTAACAACAACAAAAGAAAACTAATAAAATGTCTTAAAGTAAATCAGTATTACAAAACCAACCTAGGGAGGAAACAACCTACTGGGCAACTTGAAAATACAGATTGAAGAGTCAGATAATAATAGTTCTTTATCAAGCATTTATTGCATGCAGACACTAAAGACTTTGCATATATTACCACATTTAATTCTAACAAAATCCATATGAGCCAGTCAGTTTACAGATGAAGGACTTTAAGACATAGAGAAGCTCAATAGCATGCCCAAAGTCATAAAATTAAAGACTAGCGGCTCTGAGATTTGAATTCAAAGCCCATCATTTTAACCCAACTGTACCGTCTGCCATACGCTAAGTCTAGTGATTAAAAACAGATATGGAAAGAATGTATGAATCTGTTTTTATTCTTTTATTATTTTACCTGCTCTTACAGAAAAAAATAATCATGTGAATGTTTACTGATTTCATTCAACAATCATTCATTAAGCTCCTAGCAGAATGTTGTTAGTTCAAAAAAGGAAATTTGAGTTCTTTGCTTCACTTGATTGCCCCAGATAAGTGCAACCAGGGTGAAGACACAATATCCAAAAATAAGGGGGAGAAATTTTAATCACAAAGTGCTAGAATAACAAGCATAGCATCACTGTTTAGACTTACATTGTTCCCTAAACTTAATTGAAATGCTTAAATGTCAGGCAAAGAATAAGGAGGAAAGGCTCCTAATGATATCCACTTTGTTTTTACATGACTCTTTACAGAAACAATAAAGCGCATCTATCCCTAAGAGTAACAGTAGTAATGGGCAGGGGGTCACAGACACATTAACAACAGAGATCTAGCTGGAGTTCAGCACCCAGGGTTCAGACTGCACCCCTTTACATTTAAACTGTATTCCATCTTTCTTACAATGGAGCGCAGAAATAGAGTTTTACCAAAAGAAAGCAAAGGCACATTGACAACAGCCAAGCAAGGGGTACCGCCTAGGCCCTCGACCTCACTTTCCCTAAACCACTAAACACAGTGCACTGACCCTCTTGCATGGCAACAAAAATAGCACTTCCAGACTGACTCACTGCTCGTCTTCTTTTCATTGTGGGAGTCCATTTTCATAAACACTGAGGGCAAACAACTTGAAAGAAGCAGCTAGACATCGGAGCCAAGGTAAACAGTGGGACAGCATGATTCTAGACACCAGACATGGAAATTCCAGAGAGCACCCTGAAAATGTCATGTCTACTAACTGGCTGGCTTTCAAAAATGTGAGCAAGTTGAGAAATGTAGGGATTGCTTTGGTTAATTGTTCATGTGCCAGGGAATATGATGCACAGGGTAATGGAATTTAATAGCAAAGTCCATTCTAAAACCCCATTTTCTCTAATTGAGGTAAACAATGCAGAAGATTCATGAGATTCTTATGCAACCTTTATTAGGCTACTACTATGCTCCATGATGAAGCAGAAGGTCTTGACAATATCTAGGGCCGCCTGATGTATTTATTCTTTGCTTTACTTTTTAAAGACATAACTGCACAGAACCAGAATCCTGTCAAGTCAGTCATTCACATGTAGACAGAGCAGACTGGGTGAGTTTATGCTCTTAACGAAACCAGTATACAGTAAAATATCACTGAAGAATATCTAAGCAGAGGGCAAGGGTCTGGAGTGGGGCTACACATAAAAACATTTGGCGGTTATAAATGGAGTGAAACAAACTCAGTGTCTGCATAGTTAGCCCCACGCTCTCTCTAAACTGCAGATGTCTGCATCCCCTTGGTCAGGACCGGACAACTGCACCTGAGCTCCCACACGCACCTCTGAGCAGTGGCCCTGCCCGTCTTCTCTTATGCAAAACTCCATGGTACTAGTACTCACTCAAAGGTCCCACTGGAGACCTGGGAGTCATCCTCTCTAGACTCTCTCCACCCACATTCAATTTATTACAGAATCCTGGCAATTCTTCCTTCTGATATTTCTCAAGTAGTACACCCACTTTATTGCATTCTTATTGCCACCGTTCTCTCTCATGTGGGTCGCTAGCATAGCCTTTTCATTTCTTTCTCTACTTCAAGCCTTGCCTTCTCTAGCCCATTATCCAGCCTGCAGCCACAGTAACCTTGCTGAGATATAAATTCCAGCAATGGTGTTACTCCTCTACTTTAAAAACCTTCCATGGTTTCCGCTGTTGCTCAGTTTAGTCAAGAACGCAAAGGTGTGGGGTCCTGAGTGGTACTGACAGAAGGCCGGGTGCCCAGTCACTACTCCAGACCTTGGGAGAATCAATGCCTCAGGAAACAGGGCAGTTCCAACTTACCCCACCCATCCCATCCCATCCCCTTACCCTGCAGCAGTGCATGCTTATGTATCTGTATCTGGCTTTCTGTATTGGGGAATCAAAACTCATCTTACTCTAGGCTCATGGCTCTACAGACTTATCAAAATACCCAAATTCTTACATTGCCAATACACAATGAGCTCAAAAGGGAAATTTTCATGTAACCAAGGAAAAATGGGTTCCAACTTCCTCACACTCCCAAAAAAGAAAACACCAAGTTACTAATGGGTTGTAGCACACAGCAATTTATCATCTGCAATTCAGGTAATTAAAAACCTCTCACAGTACGAAAGGTGCCATGGGGTTATGAGGTCAGCACTACGTAGACATAATAGTTCAAAAGTTTATGAAACTATCTCACCCTCACTCAGTCCAAACTGAATCTTCTCATTACAACATCTTGAGAGATCCCCTAACAAATACCTCACTGAAAACTAGACACACTGTGCCCGCAGGGTTTGTTCATCGAGTCCAAGAGCCCTTGAAGCCAGGTTGGTATGGCTTGCCACAAATGAACTTTGGCTGATTCTTATGATCATCACTTTCTGTTAGAAATGTTTCACCTCATCATTGAATCCTGCAGTCTATAGTTCCTTGTCACGATCAACATGAAGTTCAGCAGTCATTATTCCTAAACTCCACTTCCTCTTTGGGAGAAAATGAGGACATTAATCTCTCTTCAGTTCCCTGGCAACTTTCCATTCTTCACAATTTCACCAAGATGATTCCCAGATGGTGGTAATCCCACCTGCAAATTCTCTCTGCCTTGGGATGTAATTCAACTGGGTCTGATAAACTTGGAAATTTCTCTTCCTAAGATCCTGGAACACATCATACTGCCTCCAGCCCCTCTCTGGTGGGCATGACCTCTGAAGCACAGTGGGGTTCAGTGGCTGACTTCACGTGTCATGTTCTCCCAACACTGTGCTGCTTCCCCCCCCTCCCCCACCCTTTCCTCTTCACCTAATCAGCAACTTGGGACTGGTCAGAATTGGTTCCAGAGAAAAAGTTAACCTTTATTTCCTGTCCTTTCAAGGAGATATCTGTCAAAACCATGAGCAGCCATTTTTCTGAGGCCAGTTATCCTCCATTCCTTAGTTATCAACAGACTTTAATGAGCGAGCACCACACAACATGAGAAGAAAATATCTCATCCATCACTACGGCTACATGAAAATACATGATTTGGCCCCACCCTCAACACACCATGACTCCAATTACTTCAACTCTCTTCACAATATCTTGTACACTAAAGATGACGGTAGAACATACTTGACAGAAAACGAAGCTTAGTGAAATGAGAGACAGATGCTGGTTAGGCCAGTTTGATCAAAGAACCTCAACTGCACTTGAGGTATAGTAAACCCTCAAGATCTCAGGCCCCTTATTAACTCTGAACAAATTAAACCTGCAGTAGCAGAGTTGCTGACAAAAAATGCTACCTGTGTCAGACACCTTACTAGGCACTTCTTTATTTTTGAAATTCTGACAATAATAAACTTGATGAAGAAAGTATTTCAATTCCATTCCACTAATACTGAGACTAAGTTTCAGAGAAGTCACAGAGCCCAAAGTCTATCTCAACTCAGGGAAATAGGATCTTTGTAATGCACCTTTAAACCACTAAGTATTAGAGAATGTCATTTGGGGGACAGTTCTAGAAAGGTTTGAACAAGACCAGTTCTCCATGATTGAAGAGAAACCTGTAAATGGAATACCTAACAGGCTGGAACTGGCATGTCACTGGTCAGAACTGGCCAGAACACAGGGTGATGACACAGGCACTGGAGGTGGGACTCGACGGGATGGGGCAACCTCTCCAAGCAGAGTGTGAGGTCCAAGGACTACAGCGCTGAATGATGAAAGTGGTTCTCAAGAGAGAATCGAAATCCACAACTTGAAAAGCAGCTACATTAACATAAGAGCCAGCAAGAGTTGCCAAAAAACCTGAAGGGATGATATGTGTTAGGTAGAGCCTGAAAATGAAAGATATTTTGCAAATGGACAATAAACTACTGAGAGTGAAGAATTAGATACACTGAACTAAACACTAGGAAAAATGTGGTCCCCAGACAATACCTGCTAACATTTTACCAGGTTCTGCCCCAATTTCTGTTTTAATTCATAAATCAGCGAGAGGCATCAATCAGGAAAACCCAGCTTACATGGCAAGAATACAAAGAAGCCATTAAGAGTTTCAGCAAGTTCACCATTTAAGTCAATGAAAAAACCAGAAAGTGTAACTGGCATGAAATCTCTGCAGAACATAAGGTCAAAATAGCAGTTCTTAAAAGAAACCATTTAACAGAAGAGACAAATTGACATGAAGCTTGACGAGTTGTTTATTTTATCAGAATGCCAAAAAAAGCATAAAAGCAAATCAAAGTAATATGTAAATACTCTGCAATTTTAATTATAATAATTTTAAAACACAAAGTCAATGAGAGGTAGAGCTTATCATCTTTACAGATGACAACTAACAAATGTTAAGTATAGGCCTTGGTGATATGAGAAAAAATTTATAATCTTTATTAGTCCTATACATTAAAAATTGGGGAAAAAATATCTCAATGTATCCTAAATTATCCCGACCAAAAATTCCCAAATTGACAAACTAATCATCAATAACTGTTAAGAGACATAAATGAACAGTTAGTGAGGACATCTTATAATTTCTCATTTGGTGCCTTCTCTGACCACACAATCTCCAAATATCTCTTGTCTCCCGTAAGCTGCTTATTTTTCTTCATGGCACCTGACGTACCAAGTACTTCACTTGCTTACTTATTTGTAAGCACACTGTGAACTCCAGAGGGTAGGTGCAATGAAAGAGGATATTAGTTTTATTCATGTTCGATTCCTCAGGCTGGTTTCTACTAGTCACTCAACTGTTAAAAGTTCTAAAAAACGTATCTGAAGTTGTGCTAATGAGATGAGCTCATCTCAAAGATAAGCTTAAGAAGGAACTGTGCCTTCTGAAACAATTTAAAGTATCAGAAATACCAAAGTTAGTAGTAAAAAGTACAAAGGAACAAAATATACAGGTGGGTATTCATTAGCATTGTTAGTTTAGCAGAAAAATCCAATTCACTTATTGGTTCAATGTGAGCAGAAAGGTATGTTGCAATATCTGCTTTTTATCATACTCAACTTTTCAACATTTGAAATCTCTCCTACTATATAAAAAATTAAGATGGAAAATCCATTTTGGTATAATTTGAAAAAGCCCTCTTGAGAAATTTAGAAGAGCTGCAAGTCCAATGAAGCAAGGATGGAAGCGCAATTATATCACAGAGAAGTTTTACCTACAGATTATTTAGAGCCTAAAATTTTACCCAAAGTATAAGGAAAAAGTACACTGCCTGCCTTCAGTACTAGGAAATGTGAGGCCTTAGCAAAGCAAAAACGAAAGTTATTGCTTGGAACACGGCTGAATGCGTGACTTTGGTTGTGTAACACAGTGACCTAATATTTCTGCTTATGATTCTACTAATCTGGTTGGCAAAGTAAAATTACTTCTAAATGAGGTGTTGTGTTTCTGTTATTAAACTGGAGCAAAGTGATCACAATCAGATTGAGTGCATAGTTATAGGTGTAAGAACTCTATTATTATGACCCAATCTGGACAGGAGCATTTATTTTGAAGCGCCATCACTTGCCAATTTGCTCAGTCACATTCTATTATTAAATTCATGAATCAAGGCTGTGTTTATATGACTATTGTGAATTTTAGTTATTTTAGGTGCTGCTCAAACTCTGCTCTTGGGTTATAATATGCATCAGTATGTGAAAACGAGAACATAATGGAATCTTGATAGACAACTATGAAACTCATGCCAAATGAGAAAATTAAGGCCAAATGCAGTTTCTGACCAATACCAATCACATTTGCTAAGCAAATGTTTATCGAATAAACAATGAAGGAAAATCAGTGTTTCCCTCCAAAGATCAATATCTCACAATCACACTGATGGAGATCCCTGTGATGGGTACGAGGATCAGAGCAGGAAGCCACTCAGCCTAGCACATAGGTTGAACCGATGCTACCCAGAGACAAGTCCAAACCCTTGAAACTGAGGATGCTTCTGCCCTGTCTACTTATCCTACCCCTCACCGGAATGTCTTCCCAGAGCTATGAGAATCATTATCAACATTTCCTCAGGACTGAGAGGGTCCAACAGGCTCTGCCTCTTATCTTGCAGCAAATCTCTGCTTGTTCTCACCCTTCAGCCACGAGTCTTTCAGCACCTGAAGATGACCTGCTTCCTCCCTCTGCAAGCCCCCTGCATATGCTGTTTCCACTGTCCAACATGTTTTCTCCCATGTCTTTATTTTGTGTAAACCCCAAATTAAAACTCCACTGAAGAATTTTTCTAAAGGCAACTTGCTCTACTGTAGGCCCATGCACATCACAGAAGCCTTCTTCCTAGCACTGCCTAATTTGTCATTGTGCACCTGCATTTATTTAGGACACGTCTGAGTAGATACTGGTCTTCTAGTATCTACTGAGACAGTAAGTTCCCTGAGGAAAGAACTCTGTTGGTTCCTCAACTTATCCCAGCACTCAGTACAATTCTGGGAATGAATGAATAAAAAGTTTAACTTGTATTGTCAGACTCCTGACAGGAAAAGAATTCAATTTCTAAGAGGACCATTCTTGCTTTTTGGAGTCAAAAGCAAGTTTAGCACTCAGTGCCTAATGCATTTAATAAATACTTAAATGAATAACTGAATGTAAGGGACATGGGAAAACAAGATTTCTCCTACACTTGCTGCTTCTGTTTCAAATTTGTGCTTATAATTTTTCTAATTCTGCTTATCTATGGAAGCCTTTGATACCTCTTTTTCTAATTGTTTTCTTCTACATCTTTCTCCTCCCTGAGGTACTGATTCATTTATTTAGTTTTGGTTATTAATCACAACAAGGATAACAACCGGTTTCAATCACACTTATATACCCCATGTGAAAATCCCACCTCACTTTCTTATTTTCACTATGGTCAGAAATTGCTTAAAACTTCAGAAGTTTTATCAGGATGACCTAACTTTACAATATACCTTTTACATTTTTCATTTTGAAAGAAGGATTATACCACTCTTTCAGAAAATAGGCCAGGAGAAGACATAAAAGCGTCATAAGAACACTCTAGTACCTACCAAGGCACTGCCCATTCCAGCCTCGGAACCCTTCCGTGCAGGGAACACACTGGTAAGATCCGGGAGAATTCACACACTGCTCATCTGGACAAGTACTTGGAGTCAAACATTCATCAACATCTGAAAAATCAAAAAGCTGGGTCATGACATTTTATCGGAAGACTAACACAAAGGCTTACTTTGGTGATGAAGCGCGGGTAATGGCATGTTGAATCTACATTTTGGCGGGGAAATTAATAACTGGGTAAGTGAAGGACCGGCTCTAAACAGCAATAATGCATGGTCACATGTCAAAATATTCACACATATCCTAAGGAAGATGGAGAAGGCTCAATTCTTCAACTGGCAGAGCCAGACTACTCTGCTGTGGGAGCCGATTGCTCCTTTGGGAACACTGATGGACACCAAACTTTTCAAGTAACAGTGCAGCTTAACAGAAAGAAATATGAGGAGTGAGAATGAAAGAAGCAGCCACCCAGCGAGAGAGTCTCTGCAGACACGTGATACTCTAGGGAAATCCTGGCTTTGACTCCATAAGCTCAAGAACCTACTAGGTTTGAGTAATTTAATATCTTTAAAATCTTACACAGGCTAGAAATTCTTTGGAGATGGAAAAAGAACATTAGGAGAGAATGAACTCATCACACACCTCCAAGATTTTCCAGAAAATATGGTGGTATGATCATATGGTAATATTTTCTGGTAAAAATATATACCTTAGTTTTCACACTCACAGCTAGCTGAAGTAATTAATCATTGTTCCTTTCCATGTGGGTAGAGAGAAAAATGCCTTAAGTATACTTGGGACTGTGGAAGAGTTAACTATTCCAAGAACTTTAGGCATTATTAAGAATGGCAAAATGACAAAATGTGGAAAAAGTCGCGGATGGTTCAACAGTTTAAATTGAGTGGTTAACACTCTGGTTCTTGCCCCATTTGAAGTAAGTATTTTCCTGGCATTGCATTTTGAATTTGAGAGGCTTTAATGACTAGACACCCCAAATATAAAGTGCATGTAAGACCTTTAATCATACTTAAAATGTAAACAGATTCTCAAGACATAAGCTGAAAGGTGAAAGGGACAGAGAGGATATATGAAATGCATGTGGGTATTTTACTATCTTACTTCTGGAAAATTCTTAAAATCATCTCCCATTCTATCACTAGACATGTAGGAAAAGATGCTGAATGTGAACAAGTTGAAGATTATATTAATAGACTAAGCACCAGGTCAATGTTGGCTTTTTTTTCCCCATGAGTAAAAAATCCTTGCCAACAAAGACACATTGGGTTTTGGTTTTTTTTAGGTCAGATGTTCTGGGACTTCTTGTTCTACAAAAGATGATGTTTGCCAGTTCCGTGTTCCAAACAGCATTACATTCTTCCCTGGATCATGGGATTTTGGGGGGGGGGGGGTGGAACTACAAGTGCTAAACCAGAGAAGGTCATGGAGATAGGCTGGTCCAATAAGATGCTGGACAACTCAAGGTCAGATCCCTCAACTTCCTGCTGCTCTTACTTCTGTTAGCTTGTCTCCCATCTAGAAGTTAGTGACTACCTGATGGTGAGGACGCATGAGATAATGTCTGCAAATCACAATAGACTCCCTGGAGACTGGCCCTGTTTGAAAGCAACTTAGTGACAGCTGAGAAAACCTTGAGTAAGCCAGACGCCTGGGACCTTTGGTTCGGGTCCATGACAAAATGAGCAAACAGCCACACTATTTGGCTCCTTTTTTCAAGGCTTTTCATAGGGATAAAATTATACTATTTACTCAGGGAAGCTATTTCTGCTAAATAATTTCCACATACTGAATATTATTGACTTATACCCTAATGGCTTTGCGTTGACTTACATAATCTCTAGATTGCCTTTCTACTTCTCTCCATTCTTACAGTATAGTTACTATTGATTTATCTTCCTTCTCTGAGCTGCTATATGCAGCTTAAGGATCAGATTTTTACTTCTTTGGGAAATGCTACTTCACACATGAATGTACATCAGAGAAACCCACATGCATTCTTTTTCCCTAACACCCTCACAACTATAGATGCAGTGAGAATAACTATGAAAAAATAAAAGTCATCAAACAAGGAGGTTAAAGAAACAAACACCTTTTGAGAAACAAAAGGTGACAGGAACCAGATGAGATGCTGTGACATGTGCGTCTTGGCATGAGAACCCTGAGAGTTGACTTCACAGTTCTCACCCTTCAGGGATGAGCTAAGTCTCCAAGATGCTAACCAAGATGCTAACTGGCTCCTAGTCAGTATGGGGGTTGTGGGCTGATGTTCCAGCTCTTGCCCTGTCCCATCGGGCCCCTAATTCTTCCAGAGTGGGGGGAGGGTTCCCTGAAGGAGGGAGTGGGCCACCTCACACCTGTGCTACCCCATTCCTTGGTGGCTGGAGAGGGTCCAGAGCACCCTCCTAATGCAAGTTGATCAGAGACCCAGTAATGTAAAACGGCCCCACTGCTCTCCAGACTACAACCCAAGGGGCCAAGGCAAAGGCCAGTCCTAGAGGCAGGTGCAGGCTGCCAAAAAACATCTAATTAGCTCTCCCTCCAGGCCTGGGTCATCAGAACTGTAAAGAAAACTAACACACAGA
Organism: Galemys pyrenaicus; assembly: GCA_019455555.1. Classification (NCBI taxonomy): domain Eukaryota; kingdom Metazoa; phylum Chordata; class Mammalia; order Eulipotyphla; family Talpidae; genus Galemys; species Galemys pyrenaicus. Next base: position 20,768,291 of record JAGFMF010012281.1, read on the forward strand.
AGCCAAGGGAAAGCTGAGAGCAGCCTGCTCAGCCCAATCTGCTCCCCGCTTACTCTAGAAGTCTAGTCAGATTAGAGAAAAGGCTGTGTGTTATATTCTCTGTCTGCCTATTTAGCTTCTTTAAATTTCTCTGTGTAGTTTTTCAATATCTACAGTAGGTCGTTTAGAGCTGAACTACTTTTGCTTTTCCCACAGGTGGCATTGTGGTTTGATGTTATTTTGGACTTTGCAAATATCTGTAGGTACTGCAACACGTTTTTGGAATTGCTGAGTCACAGGATGGGGCAGGGGCCTGCTGGTGAGAAGGTACTGGGCTGCGGGGTAGAGGCTGGCTCCCGTTTGTGCAAACATCCAGAGCCCTCTTCTTGGGGTCCCAGATCTGAGACTCAGAAGTTGTGCACTGTCAGTGTGCTTCAGCTGGTCAGTACGCTCATGACGAGTGGGAGAGAGGATGCAGTCTAGAGAACCCATGTACACTGCTGGTGGGAATGTAGACTTGTCTAGCCCCTAGGGAGATAGGATGGCGGTTTCTCATAACAGCAAAAATAGATATTCAATGCCATCGATCAATCCCACTCCTAGTATTGATCTGAAGAGTACAAAAGCAGTAATTCAAAGGGATTCATACGCCCCTATGTTCACTGCAGCACTGTTTACAATAGCCAAATTATGATGGAAACCTAAGTGCCCAGTGATTGAGGAGTGGGTTAAGAATTTTTGACAGGTCTCCCTGGTGGTGCAAGGGTTAAGGCACAACACTATGAAGTTGTCTGCAGCCACTACAGCACAGGTTCGATCCCCCGCTGAGAAGGTGACCCACATGGCACAGCAGACCTCTCCTGTCTTGCTCCCCTCAGGAGTATATTTCAGTAGATCCACCTGTTCTGTTCCCCACTCTGTTTTTGGTGACTGCTCTCACCCCTTGCATCTCTGGCCTGTACTCCAGTTCTTGTATGCATAAATAAATAAATCTTTAAAAAAGAATTTTTGGCATATACACAATGGAATTATACTCATTTATTTAAAAAGATGAAATTTTGCCCTTTGCAACAGCATGGATGGAAATGGAAGAGATTATACTAAGTGAAGTAAGTTGGAGAAAGACATACAAAATGATTTCACTAACGTGGAATAGAGAGAAAGAAAGTATAGGAATAGAAAACACTGGACCAAAACAAACCCCAGAAATCTGACTGCAGAACTGAGGGTATAGGAGGTAGAGGATTGGGGAATAAAGGGAGAAGGGAGCCAATGGACTATGGTGGAGGATTATGGGTGCTCTGAGGGTAGGCATGGTGTGGTGACATACACCTGAAGAGGTGTGGAAAAATACCCCTAAAATATACACGGCATTGTAAACCATTATTACAGCAATAAAAAAAAAAAACACTCTAAACAAATAAATAAATGGAAGAGGCTGACCCCAAGGCAGCCAGGCAGGGATCTCCAAACAAGAGCTCAGAGTAGTTCTTTAAAAACTACAACAGTGACTATCAAAAAGAGCCTGTGTAATCTGGACACAAACATGGACAGAAATGTTAAATGGTTAATAATTTTGGCCATGCTGTACAAGCTTCCCAAAACATTTTTATAATGAGGGTAAATTCATTGCTATGGTCAACAAGGAGGAGATCTCATCTAGCAGAGTCAGAATTTGACCTGGAGCTGGTCAGACAGTGCTTCTGTGGATAGTCTGCAAGCAAGTCCCAGGACACATGTGAAAGAAAGAAGTTGGGACAAAGGAATGTAAGGAGGTTTGAAAACTAAAAACCAACACTGGCTTACAACAGCATGGTGTCCCCAGATGAATGATGCAGGCGCCGTAATCATGTCTTGGTTTATGCTAAGGTATTCTGCGATTAATTATTCTACAGTGACTTCCCTCCAAATACCAGGGAAGGCAAATGTTGCAGTGAGGAGCAGGCAGATGAAAATAATCCAGAGTCACCAAAGCGAAGCAGAGAGCACGTATGTCCAGAAGGAAGAGAGTGGAGGAGCTGGCATCATTCACAGAGGACCAGAGGCAAAGAAGAAGCCAGACCAGGCTCCTGGGCATAGCCCTGCACTCAGCCACGTGTGTGAGCCCTTGGAGGTAGCACGGTCCTCCGTTCGCTCGGGACTCACCCTCACAACGGCCTCCCCGGGTCATGCGGTACCCACTGTCACAGTATTCACAGCGGAAGGCCCCCACGGTGTTGACACAGCGCCCTTCCCCACACACGTCTGGCCTCTGACACTCGTCAACATCTACACAAAACAGAAAACATTTTTATTTCCTGAAATATAACTTCAAACCTCTCCCATCTCCCAGATAATTCAAATTTAAGACTGAAGTAATCAATTCCAGTGCCTCACTTTGATTTTTTTTTTTAAGATGCATCAAAATTTGATAGGGTCTAAAAGAAGCATCTAATGTCTCCTGTCTTCATTCCAAAGCATTGGCAGAAAGAAAAAAAAAATTATCTCCCAGGATCTACCCCCTTACTAGTCACAACAGGTGTGGAATTAGATATTGTAGATTGTCAATAAGCACTGAATTGATGTTGTCCTGGGGGGACCTAAAAAGCAGGATCTGGGGATATATATCAGGAAGAACACACATTACCTATGCAATTAGTACCCTCCTCATTGGCCATAAATCCTGCTGGGCAAATACACAGGAAACTCCCCTCTGTGTTTTGACAGCGTCCCTGGGAGCAGAGGTGACGGACCTGAGTACATTCATCAATATCTGTTAACAAAAATACGATAAAAGGATCACTGTAGCATAGCACGGAATTCTCAGTCTCCTTGCTTATAAATAGCACCATCTCCTTCCCTGCATATCAGAACTTTTATTACCAAGGAAAATAGTGAAAGAGATGTGGGAGCCCCCACAAATGCTTGGAGGACTGTTGCAGGTCGAAGGGATAGACTTTTAGGGTGTATTGTTGCTTCAAAAGGTAAAGCCACAACCATGACATCACTGTTTCCACGAGAGAGATTTCAGGTCAACACAGAAGTTCCTGCCTGGGGGCGGCATGTGACCTGAGCACAGGGACAGATGAGAGATTCCAGGCGGCTCAGTGGGGACCCTCGGGGTGTCAGGAAAAGACTCCTCCACACACTGCAGGTAGACCAGATCGTCTGTCTGCAGCAGTGTTCTAATAACATAAATAATGTGTGCAAATAAAAGACAAACAGCTGTGTTTATGGAGCTGGTGGATACTCCACTCCTCCCTCACATGCAGTCTGCAAAATTCATACATCTTGTGAGTGGCATTTAGCTTATTAAAGTAGTACTGAGTGGTCTATGCCTTTGTTGCTTTATATTTGCCTTATAACTCCCAGTGTTGAGTTTTCTTTTTCTAAAGAAAGAGAAGTTAAATTTAGTGTGAACATATTAAAATGTCTCAATGCTATGACACCTCTTCCTCAGGTAAACTGTTTTTCAAGGAAGCAGAGACAAGATGTCATAGTTGCAAATTCATTAGGTTTGTGAAATCACACACTGATTTTCAATCTAGAAAATCCCTTTTACAAATCAGATTTTATGCACTTAGAGGAAAGGAATTCTTTATTGCCGTATACACTGATTTTGTTTTTGCTAGATACATTTTTATACATATGTATCTTCAGAGCTCTTGTTTTATCTACTATACCTAAAATCTGTGAAAGATTATTTTAACTTTACATAACTCCATTATACTTGGCAGGGTAGAGGCAAGTGTTCAACCAAGAGACAGGAGCAGCTCATGAATTTAGCCAAGCTGTGGCTCAAGGATTAAAAGAAAAATTTAATTGAATACATTCCCATGATAGTTAAAGAAAAAACGACATTTGTATACAAAGAGTTGATACTTAATATCAAATCGTATTTCTGTTGATCAACAATGTCTCTTACCCACACATCTCCTCTGTTGCTCACTGAACTTGTAGCCGTCATAGCATATACAGGTGTACCTTACGGGCAGGTTGATGCAGTGTCCTGCTCCACAGATATCGGGGTTCACAGTACATTCATTGATTTCTTTTAAAACAGTGGGGTGGGAAGAAAAACACATATAAACAAAGGTTTCATCGCTACTTGCAAACTATCACCTTGTGTTTTCTGATGAGCTAATTACAGTAATGCAATTAGGTGACCTCTATAGTTAAGACAACAATCTGAATAATTCATGGAGCCCAAAGACTGCACATCGTATGTACTCAATAATAGTTATTACTGTCACCACTAGTCATCGTTACCATTACTGTTTATACTGAAGACGGTTAAGAAAGTATAACAAAGAAACAAACTTAGAAGAATGTGTATCAAAAAACCCCAAGATTTATAATCTGGGACTGTTATCTCATTACACAATGAACAATGGTTTAAATGGGTGATGCCATGATTAAGCTCACATGGTCCAATACAGGAGACCAGGATTTCAGTAAGACAGACTGAAGCATTGCCTTGTCATCGGGGTCAGTGGCTTGAATAAGAAGAAAACTGGCATGGATCGTGACCAAAACTTACCATGCATTCTATAGGAGGAGGATATGAAAAGCAGTGCTCTAACAAAGATTCACTATGGAAATGACTAGATTAGGGTTGAAGTTGTTCTCCAAAATCCAAATCACAGTCTTCAGCAAGTGTTATTCACTGCACTATTATTTTAAGATACTGATACAAGTCATTTGAAAAGGTGGTAGACTAAAACGAAGCATGAATGCAGAGCCTGATTTTATACAAAATCACTTGGCCATATGAGAAAACCATCTATCTACTTCTACCATTCATAAGTCTATTTAGGCCAATTTGCCCTCAAAAAAAGTTATTACTGTTATCATTAGTGTTTAATCAGCCTCACATCAAATTATTAAGAACAGGTAATTCAAAGGCTAAAAAATGGGTGATTATTTAAATGTAAGAGACTGGTAATAACAAGAAAATGAATTATGATACATAGCAGAGTATGCTTTACATCATTAAGCATAATAGAAGTAATAGGAGAGGAAAATGTGTATTTGTTAAATATAGTTGGGTATGAGTTGTAGTACAGAATGTGATTTAAATTAAATCACACATGGAAAAGAAGACTGAAAGGCGATAAACCCAAGTGTTGTAATTATGGGGATTGGTATTTTACATTTTTCAAATTTCTACAATGAGCATGTATTATATTACCACTTTTATAATCAGAAAAGCATTTCTTTTAAAATTGCATCATTTCTACGTGCCATAAAAATCAGAAGGTCAAAGGCAATCTACTGCAGGTTATAGAAATTCTCAGTAGAACGTCTGTAGAGCACACCTTTTCCCATCTATTCTCTACTGCTGGCAGGTGCCATCTTTGAAAATTATTGTTATTTAGATTTCTCTGTTTTCTTTGTCATTACTGACCTTCTTTTATCTTCTTCTCTGCCATTTTCTTAAAAAAGACGTTTTTATCATATTTTCAAAAAGAAAAATTAGAATATTCATGTTAGGGATGAGGATTCAGAAAAATCAAAAGATTATAAACCTAGGGTTTGCGTGAAACATATGGTCAGGACACACCACCATCCTATCCCATGCACCAATTTGTTGATGACCAAATATTTATGTGCCACTTTTCGGGCACAGCTTAGAATGGAATTATTACATAGGTGAACTTTCTTTCCAAATCTAGTCTCTTAAATAGGAGCTATGAGGTTGAATGATATTTATGAGGAATGTCTAAGGACAGTAGACATTTGCATCATAGATGAAATCCACAGAGATGCAGCTTGCAAATGTTAACCCCCGTTGTTGGAGCATTGCCACATGGAAGAAATGTCACTGTGACACCACTAGAGGGTACTAAGAGATACATCCAGGGAGGGGAAAGGACATTTGCTGAAGTGTAATGAGTTTCCACACTTGGTCCTATTCTTCCTCCTGAGGTTAATTAATGTAACGGTCATCAGTTTCACCTCTGAGATGCCGCCTTTCATCTGTCTGTCGGGCAGAATTTCACCCTTCCACAGCAGAAAGTAAAAGCCCTCACACCTTCAAGATACCTGTCTATCATTTCTTCACTAGTCATCAAAAAACAAACAAACAAACAAACAAACAAACAAACTATCAATGACAATGTTTCAGGTAAAAAGATCAAGTACTGATATTCAAACTTGCAAACTCTTGGTTCACGTCTCACACAACTGCTTTACATACTTCCTCTTCTTTTCAATTTTCATTCCTGAACAGACGCATTACATAGGAAGACAAGTCCTGAGAGTATTATCTTGAATAACAGAAAACACTTTCAGTTTTCCCATGCTTTTCAGGGCAACATTATGCTTTCTTTATATTTTTTTAATAGATGGTTCCTAGGTATCTGGACCTGTTCCCACAAAATGGACCAGTGTGTATGTTGAAACATGCATTTCTTGCAGCAGACTGTGTTGACATAAGCTCTAGAAATATAGCAAAGCCTCAATTAGAATTACTCAGTCCTCATCTCTGGGGGAAACCAGTTGATGAGAATGTCTTTTCTTTAGCGAGTTTGGTTTCCCAGAGCTTAAGAGACAGCTCCTACTGGCATCTTCCATGCATCCTCCATAATGCCTACCACATGGACCTGGATCTAAGGACTGTCCTCTCCTTTCCTATCACCCGTGCCTCCTCAAACAACTTGACTGTCACTGGACCAAGGACCTTATTCTGTTTCTTCCCAAGAGTTCATATAAAATTTGGAAAAAGAGCCATGGCCAAAAGCCCATGGAAAACCAAAACTCTATTTATCCTGATAAAAAGGCCAACAGTGGATTTAAATGTTCAGTATTTTGATTATATTTTCCAGAATTAAGTGAAAAAGAAAGCTTTTGGCAAAATGCAAGAATGAACATGTTGACCCTTCGTTTCTTCCCTCATAGTGATTGTTCAAAATCAATCAATAAACTGAGCCTGAAAACACTAAAGCATGTTGACTTTACATGAAATAAAGGGTTCATTTTCCATCGGCATAGTTTATTGAGGTTGTAACGACATGGGTAATATGCTTCAGGGACATGTGCTTTTGAAAGGGGTCAATACTGAGTTCTGGAAAAGATCTGATGAGCAAATAGTTTTTATAATGTTTAGGACATGATAATTACAAGGGTTTCCAGAAGGCAGTTATGGAAGTCAAAGAATAATTTCTGGCATGGTCTGCAAGGGCCATCGAGAAAGTCTGAAAAGGGTTGGAGAAAGGCATCAAAAATTGTGGAAAGGTTTACAAAAATGCCCTGGCTTCCTAACCACCCCACCATGAGTATAAATTGTCCCACAACAATTGAAACAGATGTTTCCACTTTGTAAGTATTTGCCAGAGAAATAAAGGTTTGGTTTTCCAACCTATCCTTGAGCTATCAAGACACTGTGCTAAATCAAGAATTTAGATGCTGAAAAGTATCATTTGGAGCCAGTTTACTAACACTGCTGCAAGACACTAATTTAGTTATTAAGAGTGGAAAATGTCACACTTACTTCCTGCAAGTAAGTGATTCCCTTTGTAATTATTACATGTCAGAATGTATATGACAAAATCAAAAAAGGCTACTTCCAAACTTCCCATCAAAAAGATGTCACCACTAAGCAATGTGGAATGGATTTTATTTATTTTAGACTCCTAGTTATTTTTCTATCCTTTCCTTCAACTTATGGGAAAAATACCTCCTCTCTGTTTTAGGGGGAATAACATTGCATAATATTCCTGAGAGAATTGATCCGTTTGCTGCTCAATCTACATGCCTGGCTTGCATATCGAACCAATGGGAACATCTATATTTTGATTTAGATTAAACTTGATACAGAACAGTCTTGTTTTAATATGGATTACTGGTCATTCTGAGCTCCAAAGTTGCAAACCATTCTAATTAAAAACCTATTGTGTTTTCCTCGTGGGTTGTTTCAGAAATATTCGTTTTCCATAGAAAGGGGGAGCACCTTCAAATGCTGCATGAAAATAGAATTTCAATGTCACTTGTCTTCTGGAAGGAAACGTTCGTGTTTCAAGCATGTGATAGCAGATGTTAGCTCTGTGTTTCTGCCAAACCTAAATTAAGCTGTCTTCTAACCATTTCATACAGCATGGCTTTCATTTTTTTCAATCAGTTTTGTAGTTCAGTTGAAATGTTAATCTGTTGTTCCTCACACAGCTGCATAAATTATTAAAACGCATTTATTGAGCCCAATTTAATTAAGCCTCTACAAAGCTAGTTTGTAGGAGGTCTGTCACTGAGGTTAGGCATTATGGGAAGGCACAAAACTAAAGTGTGTCTTCTTAGGGGAGAATAGAGATAGGGCAACTGAAAGAACAAGTGAATGACATTGTAACTGCTGCAGTCTGTCTTTTTAAGGCTTTGGTATACTATGAGAGGATCCTTGCTGACCAATATAATACTTTACATGTCTGTATGCCTTCCAGGGTACAGCAATCTCTTCATATGTGTTCAAAAAAGTGGGCAGATACATTTGACAATAGAGTACAGCAACATTAGCCAGGGCTGTTTTTTAACATCACTAACATTTTACATATCACTCACAAAATACTTAGAATAGCTAACATTTCTGTATACTTTTACTGAGCATTTACAGTAAAACCAAAGAGAAGCCTTGCAGTATCTGTGGGGAGGGTCCCGGCTCTGGTGCAAATGGCCCTTCAGGATATCGCTGCATGAGGCACGACAAGAGTAATGGTGTGTGACTCTGCACAGCTCGATTGTTGGGGAAGCCAGTGGCTGCAAAAGCTGTGAGCAACAGTCAAGGACAGCAAAAGGTGCTATGACTGAGATCCTTGCAGACTTGCAAAGAAATCCACTGACTAGAGCTTCCCAGCTCTTGGGATTGAAACATACATTCCTCTGTCCGGAATAAGATAAATAAAACAAAAGGTTGTTAGATTATAGTAGAGACTAGTTACATGCAGGTGGACTTGGCACATAACTACGAGACCTTGTACTTCTGGGCTGTGCTTTTTGTAGCAAATGACATGAGCTTGTTACTTGTTCTCCTGCTCAATAAAAGCTACGGAGAAACTGAGAGGTTTGCTATTTGCCTAGGAGAGCAATAGCCTTCCATCTCCATACTGACATCTTGTCTGCTGGACTCATCTCTGCTTCGCCGAACACACATCACAACATCAGCACAGTCGCCTCCGGAGGTTACAGGACACGCGGTCACCTGCCTTTCACCTTGGGACACAGGTGCTTTGTAACAACTGTTTCCTGGTCTACCTTGATTCAGCTTTGTAAGAACTTAAACCCATAGTTTTGATAAAGTTTTGGGTTTGGTTTTATCTTTCAACATATAAGAACTCTATTTAAATAAGACATATAATTAAGGTGTACAATGTGGTATTTTGATATATATGCATTGTGAAATGATTATAGATCATTTCAAGTAGCAGAGCTCACTAATGTATCTATCAAACACATGTATTTGTAATGATGCACACGTTGTTTCTGAGGAGGAAATATTCCAAAGGAGGTACAAACTGCTTTATTAGCTTCTCCTGCTATATCTTGCCAATCTTATCCTCCAGTGTTATCATGAACTTAAATCACCATGATGTTTCTAAGTGATATTTATTAAGAAAGTATTTTCCACTTAGAATATGTAGAATGCACAAAACACACAAATCACTCCAATTCCACTACAAAAAAATATAATCACTGCTAATAGCTGGAGTATTTTCTTCTAGCATTTTCCATACATTTTTAATGAATTGTCTTTTTATATAAATGACACACTAGCTTCTTTCAACTTTTATATACTTCATCTTGAATTTTAACAGTATTTTGTCACCATTTCCTGAAATATTTTAATAAAAACTCAAAAACACCGTCAGTGGCAGCATAACATTCCAAAATATAGATGTAACATAAGTATCTATTACCCACAGTTAGGACATTTTTATCTTTCCTCTATTATATTTAGTACAATGATAAGTATTCATTTCTATGAGCTATTATCACAGTTTTTAGGGATATTATTTCCTTACACTAATACCTTAATATAGGATCACTGGGTCTAAAGTTCTAGACTTTTTCTAAATTTCTTCATGGATACTATCTGTGTGTACTTTCCAGAAAAGCTAAACCAACTATACTCCTTTTGGCAGTATTTTGAGAGTGTCAACTTCACACTAATAAAAATCAAGTACAATTTGATAAGAATTATTTTAACTTGTAAAACTTTGCCAGAGAAGATGAAATTTCCTATTACATATCTCTTATTGTTTTACTTATGAGTTAACTGATTATAGCATTAACCCATTTTTCTATTAGGATTTTTACTGCTGCTTTATTAGAGCTCACTATACATTAAGGATATTCTTTTAGAGTGCTGATTTGTTTAAAATATTATACATTTTTATAAGTTGTCACTAATGACTAAAATAACATGTCTGTAATAGAGAATTCTGAAAAAGTATAATATATATAGACAGAAGAGCATAAAGATTATCCAGGATCCTATTAACTGGTAACAGCTAAACACTGCATGCAATTTCTGTGTTTGCAGACATCTGACAAAGTACAATTGGAATCATTACATTGTGTTCTGTTTTTAAAACATTCTACACTGTATCTCATTTTAAATGTTAAATGTTGTTTTAAAATATTAATAGCCATGTGATATTCCACTGCATGGGTATCATGATTTATTTAAACATTCCTCTTTTTTAACAATATTTAGATTACTTCCAAATTTTGCTATTACGACAAAACTGCCATGAAACACCACCCTCTCCATAACACAGTCCTATCGTGTCTCCTTCAGGGCCCCCAGAGCACATGTACTGCACCCACCTGTCACTTGAGTAGGTGCAATCACTTGGCTGGCACTTGATGTAGACACTTCAGGAGCTACTTCCACAGGCACGGGTGGTGATGTTTTTTCAATCACTACTGTACAAGTAAGAAGAGGATAAAAAGGCCGAAAGCTTGTCACATGCACTGAAAGTCGATTTCAAAATGAAAACGTACTGTAGTCTACAGAATACAATACCATAGTCATTCTCGGGTATTAAGAACTAATTGTTCCCTAAATCTTATGGTATTAACCTATTGCATTCATCTCAACATTTAGTAAGAATATGAGAGCAATTCAGGAGCCACAAAAATGACCTTCCATTAAATGATGACCCTCAGAACTGTTCCAGTAACATATATAATATTCTGAACCACAGAAAATAGTGAAAAACTTATCATTATAATACTTTATAATACCATACCGATGCTAACACTACACTATTATATTAATGTAAGCAAATTTTTCATAATTTCACTCATGAATTCCAATGATGAAACTTTAAAGTTAGAGACAAAAGATACTGTTTTAATCAAACAGCATAGATCAACATAAGCTACCTGGGAACTGTGGATGCAGATGAATAGTTGAAATGCCTGGAGAGAGCTGGGGTTGACCAGGCTGAAGTTTGGTTCTCTCTTGATCCAATGAAGGGATTTCCTGGATGGTTGTATTAGAACGAAAGAGAATTTGAAATAGAAATTGCTTTTAGTTTTCCACAGGATACAATTTCTATTTAGTCATATTCTTAGACAACAAAACATCATAGGCTATTAGCCAATTATATGTAATTACATGATTTTTTAAAAATGCATTATTGCTTTGCCACTGCTAAGGCAAGCAGTTCAGTTTTCTCAGCAGAGCTGATCTGTGCACAGACCCTCCCCCATCTCCAGGGGCCCAAAGCAAACTGTCCCTTCATGCCCTTTATGCAAACGCCTTGTTCAGGGGCCTACACTTGGCATAGAATGAGGCAAGACTAACCCCAAAGGAGGACTAAAACATCACCTCATTCACCTTTGTTTCTGTGCTAGTGAGAAGACCAGCCACACTTTGCAGATAATAATGGATGTAACAGATGTGTCGCTGGTGTTTATCCCACCAGTCCTCACAACAGCGGTAGCCAAGCAGAACAGGAAAATGGGGACTTGAAGGAACAAAAGGGGCTTCCTTACTTGTCCTGTTGTCCAGTCCCATGCCATGGCCCACAAGCAAAGAAAGAGTCTATAACCCATAGTTTAGCTCCCAGTTCCCAATCCTTTGGGTCAGACTGAACATGTTACTTCAGGAGCTGTGACCTCACCCACAGCAGCATGGGGCCAGAGAGCTCACACCTTCATCAGGTCACCTGGTCACTCTTAACCTACTCACTCCCCTTCTTGCCTGAACTACTGTTATCTTCCGGAAAGCTCACTCCACTGGCCTGTCTTCCTTTGGTTTTTGCTCTACTAAGTTTTAATTGCCACCTTTTCTGCTAGATCCAATGTTGTAATGCTGAGTGCTTACAGGTAACTCCATTTAGATATTCCACAAACACCTCAAATCAGTTCCCTCCAAATTGTCCAGGCGCTCATTCCAACTTCCTCATTTCTGTCAATGTCATGATATAGTTACCCATTCAAGTGAAAGTCACTTTGCAGTCCCCCTTCTTCATTCTTTATTTCAAGTCCTGCCCATTTGTACTAGTCCTTGTATTTTCTTATCCTTTTTCATATTCATAGCTCCCACTAATTCTTTCTCAAGTTATTGTGATACACTTGGTCTCTCAAGCTTCCTATTTCAGTAACAATGCTGTGAATCATCTTCCAGAAATACCTTTTTTCCTTTTCCCCTCTCCCACTTTTCCTTTTCTGAAGAATACAGACTAGCTTTCATAACCAATTAAAGATGACCTCAATCGGTCTCCATCACATCCCACTCTCTGCAACTCATGGTGAAGCAGACCATGATCAGAAGTTAATTCACTCCTGTAGCTTAGAGACAGAATTTCCCTCATCAGCATGGGGCAGCCAACTTCCTAATCAATGCCACTGGACAAGTAGGGTCCAGTCCTTCTCCAACAATTACAACTTCAATTTGGTATTTCAAACCTTCCAAAGCAGCCCAAGATCTCCCCAGGCCTCTCATGCTCCCCTAACTGACCTCTTGCTGTCCCTTGTCCACCCCTATCCTTGCACATGTAATTCTCCAGCCCTGGTCTGTCCTGTTTTCTCTTCATCAGTCTTTAATATCATCAAGGCCCTATACAAGGTGTCAGGACCATAAGACTATGACTGCATTTCCCTACTGCCTCCTCTCCAAAAAAATTGCAGTAAAAGTCCCTCTTTCAGATTCACAATGAGTTGCCATAATCCCCATCACAAGTAGAAAATAACCAAACTGAAGATGGGGTTGTCAGGGAGTTGGACAGATCATCACATGCTAGATGATCTAGCTAATTCTAGATGAACCATCCAGAATTAAATTAAAAATCAACAAAATTGAAAAGAACTGTCCATCACTGATGTTTAGAAACACTGCTCAGGAGTTGCAAGTATACGTGTACTATTCCACTTTTTGAATAAACGGAACACTCTACCTTTGTTAGGTGCTATCACTCTAAAATCCTACTTTCTTTTATTCTGGATTCTTTGAGCACAAATGTTACAATATTTATGCTATTCTAATCCATATTTATAAGTTAATGATTTTACAAAACTGTATATATGTGTCTGCCTCATCTAAATTCTAATGCTGTATTCTTATCAACTGAATGAAGGATACATAAATGTATAAGTATTTATTGTCTAATTTCCATGCTATCACAAAATAAAGAATTAAAGCTAGACTCAGACAAGAAACAGTATCATATAAATAGGACTTAGATCCAACAAATGTCCGCATTCCCTACTCAATAAATCTCACAATTCATAGCCTCATTTTATGCCAAAAAAATTAAAGAGGTACCTTGCCCACTGTGAGAATATGCAATCAGATACATATCAGAATCTTTCATTCCACAGATGGCCCATGTCATCAGATGGCCTTGAATTCTGATTTTAAGCCCTTGATACCTATAAGTCCCATCATTTTCTTCTAAGTTCCACAGAACAGGGAGTTTTGTCTGATTTGTTCTCTGTTGTTTTTCTAGCATTCAGAACAGTGCCAGACATATGACAAGTTTGTGATAATTATTTCTTGAATAAATGAATGCTGTATTTCCTTAAGTTAAATAATGCATAATAGCCATGTCATTATATTTGAGACTGCAAACAGTCACACATATGCTACAAGAAAGGGTCATTGTGAAGGTAAATGAAAAACTTGCAAACAATGAATAAATTACCTTCTCAGGTGGTACAGTTGCCACTGAAACCAGAAAAGAAAAAAGGACATTAATGCAGAACAATTCATTAAGTATTATTTCATTTTTTAAGCAATAAAAAACCAGTATCTCTTCAAATGGATTAAGGACCAAGGAAAATCACATACAGAATTACAGTGATTTACCATCGTGGAGAAGCTTACATGTTACTGGCAAGGGAAAGCTCTCTGTGCTATGTCGATCCATAACCACAGGAGTTCAGGGGCGGGTGGGATGTTCTTTCACATTCTCTTTAACGAAAAGTGTTACGAGTACATTCTTTGACTCATCTCAATTTTGTGGAACGCCCATAAGAAAACATTTCCATTGATTAGTCATCTACTTTTCCTTAACATAGTAATGTTGAAAATACTTTAACATTTATGTTTTTAAAAGGATGCCACTTATTTCAATGAGAGACATAAGCATGGGCATCACAGCCTTGACAGACTAAGTGCTCTGCCGAGTATTTCCGGGAAGACATGCTAAGTGACTTGTGAAAATCATCCCAAGTCATTAAGGTCCAGTTTGAGCTTTATATCAATGTCCTGAATAAACAACACCATACAATCATGAACATGGTTATGGGGTGGAGGTGGTGATGCTTTTGCATTTTTAAAAGACTTGCTTTTCTTAAATTAGTCCCCAGTATTAGCCCTCGAGTCTTAGGTCAATATTCACTACGCTTTTTCTCTTGAGTCAGTGTCTCCACAAACATGAGTACAAAGGTTTGGTAGATGCATTAACACCTAAGAATGACTAGGATGCCAGATAAATGATAGCCACGGCTGAAATAGTCTTATGATGAAAAAAGGCACCAACAATCCTGCCTAATTCATCACCAAGAAACTCTGGAGGAGGCAGAATCTGAGGAGCCCATTTTCTCCTGCCTGTGCAGAGGCTGCACAGCTGCGAACATCTGGCCTTGACACTGAAGTATACAGAAGCAAACTCTCAATACCACCTATTCTGGGTGAGGGCATGCCTGCTCTGCCTAAATGGAGAAAAGGTACAGCAAGTCAAAGAAGGACGTAACCAAGCAGGAACATACAGAGCCTCGGGGTCCTGCACAAAGACCTTACCAGGAAGGAGACCTTGCCCTGCTCGCTCACAACAAATCAGGCAGGCACCTTTTCCCCTCACAAATTCCATAAACAGTATTCTGACCTAAGAATCTACTGTAAAAAGCCCTTGGGAACATCATTCAACAAATATATATTCCATACAAATCTGAGCTTTTTGGCCCATCAATCTGGGGAGAAAAGTTTCACAGTAACAAAAATACTCCAAGTCTTGATATGCGGTCTTTATGATAAGACAAAGGTAATTCTCTAGCAAATGCTGGAGGAATGGTCAGAGTCACTGGCTCTGCACTCCCTCCAGAGCACAGGCCTTTACCACTTGCTTGGAAAAATGTGCTCCTAATCCAGTCACCTCTCTGCAGGACATCTGGCAAGTCCTGCGTCTCCAAGTCACCGCTTCTCAGAATGGGAATCAAGAACTGCACGAGCTGACCTTATTGATCTCTTCAATGGGTCCTGTCTCCCCTCATCTCACCTCGCCTTCTCCCTGACTGCCTGCTGGACTCTAAAGGTCAGTTAGCGCTTTAACTTTTCAAGCCTGGATTCCACTTTATAAAGTTAGTATGTATTTACTAAATGGTCCTCGAGATGCAGAAAAGAATCGGGCTATTCCCTGACCCTGAAGGATATTAATCACCCTCCAGGAATAAACACCAAGGAAAAGGAGCCCCTGAATAGCAAGACAACATCCTAAGATTAGCCTGGGCCACTGTTACTATTAGGTCCATATTACTCTAATACAAGAGTAATATGAAAAATCACTCCCACCCCAAAGGACGTTTGGCAATGTTTAGATATATTCTGGGTTTAACAACTGGAGGGGAGAGGGTGCTTTGGCATCTAGAGGATTCTAAACATCCTACAATGGACAAAGCAGCCTCCATATCAAGTAATTATCCACCATGAAATGTCAGTAATGTCAAGGCTGAAGGCCCCTGTTTCTAGAAGGATGTGAAGAGGGAAAGCAAACCAAAGACACACAGACAGATGACTAAGGTCACAGTCCACTTCCACTCTCACCTTCTGGCTCCGCCACTCCTGGCCCCTGTTCCTGGAGGAAGGTCAGGGCCTCCACTGGCTCTTCCTTGGCTGGGAGAGGTGGAGGATGAGTACTTTTAGCAACAGGTTGAGTGTTCTTTGGCTTGACAAATACAGGTCCTTTACCTACATGGTGATGGATTGGCCTGCGTCTATGAACGCCAGAAACCGTATAACCCATTCCACCAGGACAGATTTCCTTAAAAGCAGCTAGATTTGGGATGGGAAAATATTCCTTTTAAAAATCTAAAAGTGCAAACTTATACAGAGGAAAATATCATGATGAATATGTGTTAATAAATCATCACTAATATAGTTACATTTTAAAACTTCAAAAACAGATGCAAAATGCTTGAATTTCTGTAAACTTGCATATTTACCAAAAAAAAAAAACCCAACCATTTCTTTTATTAAACAACTTCTACCTAATAATTTTTGTCCTACCCAATCAGAATTTTATACAGATCATACATTTTTTATATCATATATAAAAGCAATGAACTAAGAAATACCATATAATCATACTTTATTATATATTATATATAAAAGTTATATATTAACTTTTAGGCCTCAAATAGGCAGTTACATGTTTTGAAGTATTTCCTTTCAATAATTTTTTTCATTTGTTATATATTAGATTTTTACAGAGAAGATACTATATTTATTATATATATCTAATGGTGGGGGGGGGGTCACTGTCACAGGCAAAAATCAGACTTTCTTCTTTCCTTGCTGCTTTAGTATAAAGTTTCATTAGCTTTTTACAAGGAAATTAGTCAGATGACTAGTCAGAAAGTTATAAAAGAGAAATCACTATTCAGGGAAATGAGATGCTGAAATCTTCAGAACTTGTTACTGGTTGGTGAACCCAAAGGACTCAGCCAGAATGGAGTCTCAGCTGACAGGAAGAGGTCAATTAAGAAGAACCAGAAAAGGGAAACGATTTTGATGCGAGATTCCCAAGATAGTGAGAAGGAATCCAGCAAAGTCAGGGCATGCTAAAGAGATGGAGAGAAATCAAGGAAAATAGCAACACCAAGTCAGAACGCAGTTATTTTCAAGGAAAGGAATGGCCAGTGGGCCATAGCCTGGCCCTGACCAGCTGGTTTCAGTATCCAGCGGGCAAGAGGATATTCTGTGCCCTGGAACGGGCTGTCCTCACCAGGAAAGTGGTTTTGCATGCTTAAAAAGAAAGCAAAGCAAAACAAACTGGACTCACATGATTTGTCAACCTCCATAGCACAACCCCCAGGAGTAAGTAGAGGGGAAGACCTGGGCAGCAAGGCAGTGCGTGGCCTCAGGAGGGAAAATCCACCTAATCTCCCTTTGGAGTTGGTGGTGGAGAAAAGTCACCAAAGAGCAGGCACCAGGGTGCTATGGTCAGTGTCCTTATTTCTACTTTTAAAACTGAAAGGAAAGTAAATCATATCTCACTTTCACTGAATAAGAGCTCTCCTACTAAATGTTCCAGACCTAAAATTGATTCTCAATAAAAAGAAAACTTGAAAATATTCCTTAAAGCATGTTAACTGTTTTTCTAAGGACCACGCACTCATTGGTGGAACCCCATTTTTAAATGTTTTACTATGAAACACAGTTTCACAGATAGTTCCAAGAAAAAACATGTTGTTCTAGCTGATATTTGAAATATTAATGAAATACTTTTTATGAAAATCACAATTAACCAAGAAAGGGTTAAACGTACAAAATTTCGATCTTCAGTATTATTTTCTAATTGAATGATTTTATCTAGTGGAGAAGTCGCCTATGTTACATTTGCCATCTTGATTTATGACCCATGGAAGGATCATTGAACTTGAACTTAAAGAGAAACATGTTGATTAGTAGTCCAGTGTTGCTTTTTTTTTTTTTTTAAATGAATTGATCAGATCCCACAGGGGGACACCAGTGCCCTTTGGAAGCATCTAAAATTATCTTGCCTACCAATAGACCATCAACATTACGCTATCCTCTGCCTGTCCTGTTCTTCCTGATGCTACCTACCAACAAAGGTAGATCATGGTATTTAAGTATATACTTAGTTACAGCTACAGTTGTTAATTACAGATTTAACACGTTAAATGGCACTTCCTTAGTGGAAAGTATATATCAAATAATAAAGTGAGTAGACTTTTTTTGACACCCACCCCATGCCAAAGTGAGCCACTTTGGCATGATAATATTATGCCTCAATATTTGCAGGACATGTTTCTTTCTTCTCCATTTAACTCTACTTGGCCCCACTGGAGAAGTTGCTGACTCCTTGAAAGAAGTAAGGCACATAGATAAGTTCACTCTTTCAGCGCATTAAGCAATTATATACCAAACAAAGAGTAATCAACTTCATAATACTCAGCTTTCCCTCAAAGTTCACAGGAGTTTGGAGAAGATATTCTTTGAGTAATTAACCTTCAGAGCCTAATTACAATCATAAATATAATTCCCTCCATTTCCAGTTGGAGAAAACGAGCACAAGCCTATGTTTGATAAAGAAGTAAACTGAGTCAGCCCACACAAAGTCTAGTTACAGTAAGTGCTGAGTGACCAGGCAATCAAAGTCACGCCGTGCCATCAGTGTGGCTGGAAGTGAACATAAGCTTGTCTTACCTGTGCCTGGAAGGGGACATTTCTCACAGTGTGGGCCCCAGGCCTTGCCCACACTACAACAGCAGAGCTGCTTGGTGAGATGAACAGACAGAGGGTGCATACACTGCCTTCCAGAACTGACCAGTCGGTAACAGGGCCCCTTCTCTTCAGAGACTACAGGGGTATCCGCTGAAACAGAAAGATAATAAAGCCTGGCATTAATGAACATAAACCAGATCGTCTTTTCATGTAATAGTAAAATGAACATACAGTATGTATTAGGAATTATACTTCAGAATAAATCTATTAAGATCTAGGGCATCACCTTTCATGATGCAGGAGTCAGTTGTTCAAATGAGCTTCAGAGGCAGGGAACTAAATCTCCCTGTCCCTGCCTAGTCTCTTAGCAATTAAAAAATTAGGGGTGTGTGTGTAAGAAAAACAACTTCAACCAAAATCTATCTACCCAAATAAACCTAGTCATCTATTGTCAAATCATAACCTCTTTTTGTTTTCCTGTATTTAGCCAGAAGAGAGAGTTCTAGGGCAGAACTTGGTGAAACAAGCACTAAAGAAAATTAAAAACTAAACAGTCAATCCTGCAAGCCACCAGTTGCTCTTCCCACTGACACTGAAAGTTGCAGAGTCCCATCAGGTCTCCCCCAGATTGGTGATCAGCAAATGGGAGCCCCCTGATTCACAGTGACACACAAGGTGCATCCAGATAGCACCCAGAGGAGACCTCAGGACCTCAGGAAACCACTACAAAGCACTCCAGCCCGTATCAATGCCATACCTGTTGAAACCTATTTCTTCTGCTGTAAGTTTAACACATAAGACATACAAGGGTGAATGTGAGGCTAAGTTAGATACAGCCCCGCCTTCAAGAAGTTCACTTTCCAGTGGAAACATGGAAATGTTTGCTCCACTTATGCAGTTTCAGGCCAAGTTAAAACTGCTGAGCAGGCCACGCCTGGTGGTCTCTGTCCCTTCAAAGTCTCATCCCAGTCCAAGCTCTGCCTGTGTCACTATCCAAACGCTGCCCCAATTTGCATTTCCCCGACCCAATTCCTCTAGCACCTGTGCTTCGAAATCCACTCTCTCCTGCCCTTTGGGTTCAAAAATAAATTTTCATTCTTTCAAGCAGACTGACAGCTCTACTAGATACTGCAGAACAATTGGATAAAGTAAGATGCTATCGCAGTGAAAGGTGCAAAGGGTTTTGGAGGCAGACAGGCCTGGGGTTAACGGTGTGTCTACCACTTGTCAGCAGCAGAACCAGGGGACATCACTTTGGCTGTGATGGTTAATTTTAGCATACTTTGAGTAAAGCAGATTATGCTCCAGAGAGTGGGTGGGCTTCAGCCAGAGTTTATAGTTTTAAGAGAAAAAAAGAATGATTGCCTGCAAGGAAGGGAAGTTTTCCCAGCAGACTGCCATGGGACTTAGATCCTGGACTTGTCAGCCTCCCAAATCATGTGAGCCAAATCCTTAAATCTTATCTCTTCCTCCCTCCTTTTTTCCCTCCCTCCTGCTCTCTTTCGCTCCCCCACCCCACCTGCCTCCCTATACACACACACACACACACACACACACACACCCCAACCCTCCCCCCCACCCCCTACTGGCTTGGTCTCTCTGGAGAGAACATTGACCTATATATATTGCCTCTCCCACATCTAACTTCCTCACTTAGAAATGATAAGCTCAGTGTGCAATCAGAACTACCCTGTGCTAACTCTTGGCAGAGAGCAGACACAAAATACATGTCAGCCACTGATAACGGACAATAGGTATTTTCAATCTCTCAAGGCCACCTGGATCCAATTTCATTGTCATTCAGTAGTAGAAATTCAACAATGTGAAGAGTGAAAAAATACTATGGAAGAAATGGAGGATGGGATCAGGGGAGAGGATCATAAAGGATGCTTTCCTAAATCTTCGAAATTTACATGGTATATCTATATTAATTTGCTTAGAACTACTGAAAAAGGGGTAAAAGGAAGAAGCCTGAGATTTTTCTTCTTTGCTTTCCTACTTGCTTTCTGGCGCCCTTGCAAATAAACTATGTAAGACCAAAGATCACATGGCACATGTAAAAGAAAAGTTAAGGCCATGGTTACTACTTCTGAAAGGATAAATAAGTCCCTGGAATGACTGAACATCACTCACACTGCATGTGTATAAGAATGCGTGTGTGTATACAGGTGGTATTTTTTTTTTAGGTAATACTGGTTTATATTGCTGCTTCTATTTTGGAAGGTCAGGATCTCCTGAGATCCTGGATCTCTTCCACTTTCTCAAGCATTATATATTATAACAGTAATATTCTAGGCATGTTATCATCTGTACATTATAGAGAGAAAACGGCAAACTACGACTTCCTCCACCTTTTTTCCCAAAGGATCTGTTGTGTAGGAGTTTACCCTCTCCATCATATGCTCAGCTAGATGTTAGATGTGAGGGTATTAGGGTACTGGTAGGTTTTTTCCATGACAACTTCCAAAGCACTTCAAATGGGGGTTTTGGGGGATCAGGAGAATCATCAGCTTATAGATTCATCAATAAGTCAACTGCTGATGACATTCAAGACCATATTCTAGCCAAATAATTTTCCTAGTAAGTGCACATAAGCAACTAATAAAAAAAAAATGTTTCTTCAAAGATGGGGGAAATATACCAGAAGGAAGCCACTGAAAGATCTCTACACAACCAGTTTTACTGAGACTCCCATGATTCTTTTTTTTTAATCTACAACTACATTGGAGTAAAATTTACTGAATTAAGTCCTAGATTTCTAAGAGTTGTGCCCTTTAAACTGCTCTTTTTTTTTTTTAAGATTTATTTATTTATGCATACAAGAGCTGGGGTACAGGTCAGAGTCACGAGAGGTGAGAGGATTCACCAAACAGAGTTGCGAGCAGAACAGGCAGACAGACCAAAACACACTGCTGAGGGAAGCAGGGGGTGAGGCAGGAGAGGTCTGCCGCGCCATGTGGGTCCCCTCTCTGGCCGGCGGCAGGGATCGAACTCATGCTGCAGTGGCTGTGGTTTGCTTCACAGTGCATTGCTTAATCCACTGCACCACCGGGGAGGCCCAAACTGCTCTTATTTTAATTCTAAATTTCCTGTTATTTTGTCAGAATATGCATACAATTCCATTCATTTCATTAAACACCCTAGCATGAGCACTGGAACGCAAGTGTGGGGGGGGGGGGTAAATAAAGTCATAATTGGGCGTCTGAGTGGCAACTCTCCCGGGGAAGTAAGAATCACTGCTATTTTGGGAAATGGGCTATTAAAAATAAATTCTAGGTGACCCAAAATAAAAGAAGTAACAATTCTAGGGCCACTGTAGAGTTAGCCTATCTTTTCTATAGACTAAATAGCAGCTCTCCTTAAATGAATGATTTACTTTTGTCTATTCTGACCATTATTATCTCCCTTCTGATTAAAGGCTTTACTTGCAGAGGAAGACAGATCAGCTTTAAATCTGGACTCCATCACTTACAGACTGTGCCACTTCAGGAGCAATCTTTCATCTCTCTGTGCTTCTATTTCCTCATTGCTAAAATAAGGAAAATAAGAGGACAACCCTCATAGAAATAGTCAAAGTGCTGATCACAGTGCCTATGCCTAAGTGCACAATCATTACATCACTGTCATGGGTTTTGTTACTGCACTTATCATCTGGGAGTACAAATCTGCTTCTAACCTCCAGGACAGGCTGCTATGGAGACATGCATGAGGAAAGCGAGGGCCCTAAGCTGAGATGGCCACACAAGAGCTGGGAAAAAGATCTAAATGACTTCCTTGGAGACCAAAGGAGATGACTGAGGCAAGCTGAACCTGGGGGGACTCGCCCTGGAGCTCTTGAATTCCTGAAGAAAATTAACTGCAACTCAGACTACTTGAATTGCAAAGGTTATTATACTTTTCTTGCATTTGCTCCAGCAAGTCCTGAAACTTCACCTTTCCTCACAGATAGCTTAGAGCAAGACTCCAGAATGCTTGCCCACTGAGAAGCCACAGAAGAGGGCTGAGGCAGTTAAGGGCCAGAATCCTCTCTTCTGCTTCTTCTAGCTACATTAAGTCAAGGCCAGAGAGCGAGCAAGGAGAGAAAGTGTGATGGAGGCAAACTTTGGCTGGAGTCAAGGAATTCTGAGGGTGTTCACCACAGCACACTGGAAAACAGGGAGAACATCCCACTGCCACTCAGTTGTTGCCAAGTGCATTTCTTTAAGTTCACAGAGTTAGCCATACCTTTTAAGGCTTGGCTTTGCCCTACGTTCACATTGGCCCGAGCGACATCATCAGTCTCCATCGGCACACGCAAGCTCTCTCCATGACTGCTTTCATACTCCCAAGAACACATACTCCGAGTGTGAGACAACAGCTTCGCCGTGTCTTGGCATGTCTGCACATGCGAGTGTGAAGCCCAGTCCACGACTACTTCTCCAGGACTACCAAGGGCACCATCACCTTGCTGACACATCATTCTCTGCTCTCGTGAACATGCCCTTCTCCCCTGACTCTCAGGGGGTATCTTCAGACTTCCCTCACTGATTTCTTCAACAATGCATCATTCAACAACAAACCAGAAAAGACTGATCCAAGTCACAAATCCTGAAGAATACTACATATCTCTGCAATGTGACATGTGGTAATTGAGAAGAGAGAAATAAATTCTGCCTACTCAACACTGGTGTAGAGGCCAGGTTTTAACTCCAAACTCAAAACTGGAATATTTAACTAGCAACAAACATCTCTTAATAATCATTTTAGCTGTTGTAGCTGACCCACAAAATTGAATTATTTATTTTTCAAATAAGAATAGATGGTCATTGAATAAGCTCAGCATTATTTGGGCAATGACAGAGAAATAAATGCTTAGCAAATGTGTATGTGTTTCAAATATCTCACTGGCAGATTTTGACAATCTTATTAAAACCTGGATGTCAGCCCTTAATTCTAGGCATCTGATCTAGACAAAGTTTAATAAAAAGCTCTGAGACCAGCTCTCCAAGTTTACCTAATCTGCAACCTTCCATGGAGTAATTTTAACTAGACTACAAATCAAATTTTTAATGAAAAAAAATACACAACAAGTTCTATATCCAAACTATGGGAAATCTTTTACACTTAAATTATAAAACTATTTAAAATATTTACTTAGTCAAATCAGCCAGAAATTATGCCTAAAGTATCTGGATATTGTCAACAATGTGATTTTTGGACAGCAATTTCTAAATCTTTACACAAGTTCTCAAACATACCTTGCATGCAAACATAATTTTACAGTCTAATTTTACCACCTGCCAAAAAAGCCCTATAATTAAGTGTCTGTCTACTTCATGATCAGAACTGTCTGTGCAAGAAAACTGAAAAAACAAAAAACAAAACAAAACAAAAAAACTTATGTACAAAATTTCCTAATCTGCATTAGAACACATTAAAGTAAAACAGTAGTAACTAGTAACAATTGTCCAAAAGACTCAATAAACTCAACTCAAAGTATCAAATGAGACCACCATTTATTTTTGCTATACTTGTTTTTATTTCATTGTATCTATGCCTCTCAGCTTAGGGCACAAAGTTAAAGAGAGAGAGATTTAAAAGTAAATAAAAGTATCTCTATCTAGAGCATGTCTTAACCAAATGATTAAAACTGGATAACAGAAGGATGCAAAAAAAAAAAAAAAAACAGAACAGAAAAATAAAAACTAAAACCTACCAGGACAAAAAATATACAGAACTGCTCTTAAAAAGATCCTGACAGCTTTCTGTAACGCATTAAAAATTTTAAACCTTAACTATATATGGATTGAAAAATCTGCAGAGTTTACTTCCTTTATAATAATAGACACATCAGGCCTCTATGGTAGCATAGGGGTTAAGTGTCAGCACTATCAGGGGTTAAGTCTCAGCACTGTCATGGCTACTGCCTGAGTTTGATCCCGGCCACAGAGCTTTTCCACATACAGCACAGCAGGCTCTCCTGTCTCGTCCCCTGCTCCCCTCAGCAGTGTATTTAAATCTATCCACCTGTTCTGCTCCCCACTCTGCCCCGGTGAATCTTTTCAACCACCACACCTCTGGCCTATACCCCAGTTCTTTTATGCAAAAAGAAAAAAAAAAAACACATTGGACACAGGTATTTTTAAAAATAAGGCAAACTTTAAAAATTCGGCATCTGAGTACCTTGCATCTAATGCACATCTAACTCTAATCACCTGGTGGTTGGCAATGGTTATACTGGATTAGAATTTTTGGCAGTCTTTTTGGTGAAACTACTTTTGGAACCAAATATGAGGTCATGTGGTTTACTGGAAAATTTTTAGGTAGGTACAAGACAAAAAATTCTTAGAGACAACATTTTTAAGACAAAAAGAGTATAACTCTGGGGGAATTTTGGTAGATAAATATTTGGTGGACAACAGAATATTTGACTTTAGAAATGAATAGAAAATCTGAATTGCAGGGCCCTGGTAACTATTTACCAAAATCTTCCAACTACGAGAGTATAGTGAAACTTCATTAGACACCAGTGACTCAGAATTTGAACTAATTAAAGACAGAAGCTAGGGCAGAGTTGAGTTTGGTCTAAATAATGCTTAAAATACGCAAGGGAAAAACTTATTTTTATTTCCCGGGCATGTTCACTTTAACCTACTCTTTTCATTAAAGTTTATTTCCTGAGGGGATTGTTCTCTGTACCTTGAATCTTGGCTGTTATATTTTTCTGAACATGATAAAAATGGATTTTGGAGAAGGTTCTGTTGTATAGGTTTATTTTAATGTATCAGGCTGGCCTCTTTCCTCTTGTCACTTTGATTAATGAGGTTGTCCTGCATGTTTACAATACTCAGTTGGTTGACCTCTGAGTAGGTTTCTCTTCTTTTGAATAAATTCCTTCCTATCCTCTGTCCCACTTTAAGCCCCATTTAAAAAAAAAAAAAAAGGCCCAAAATAGAAATAAAAAGTGATTACTTACGGACACAACTTGAAAAGGTAGGATCTGGCCCAAATCCCATTTTGCAGGTACATCTATAGCTGCCCATGGTATTCAAACACTCACCATTCGGGCACACACCCTGTAACTGGCATTCATTAATATCTGCAGGAAAACACAATTTTTTAGAAGGAGACAGCAAGCTCTGTTAAATAGTCTGGCTGAAAATTGCATTCACTTTCTTTTTCACCACAATAATCTGTTAATTATAAAAAATAAAGTATGCCAGCAGCTTTTAACACAGTAAGTATGAATGACTTGAAAGCAACATTTATTGAACATCTACAATTTATATAACAAGTATTTATTATGCATCTAATATATACCTGGTTGTGTTGTATTCTGTTCTAGGTACTTGGGATTTACTACTGAACAAAACTGATAAAAATGTCTGACTTTCACAGAGCTTACATTTTAGTGCTAGTGTATGTTGGGTACAGAGAATTTTGATAAGGAAAAGACTTTCATGCCAAGGATACTGACAGTTGTTGTACACACAATGATGTATAACATTCAAGCTGTGAAAATCACTTCAAGTTATCACCATGGGAAGAAACACCATAAACTTGAAAAAGCTAAATGTGTGAATCAGCTGTAGAGACAGGAAGAGCCTCTGGAGGGAACTCAAGATAGAGGCAGCAGCAAGCACTGAGGAGATGACGACTTCATCGGGGCGTTGAAGTTCAGGAGGAATCAGATAGATGGGGAGGCGAAGTGGGGATGATCTATGAGGGTGAACCCAGAAACTTGAGTGCAGAGATGGAGAAGGGAAGGGGACTCGGGAAACTGTGAGTCAAGCTGCTGGCTGCAAAAGAGTGGAGTTTCAGAAAGGTAAATAGTGGGAAAAAGAGCTGGTTAAAGCCAGGCCAGATTTAGACTCAGTTTGGTTGAGAACAGGGAGCTACACTAAACATTTCTGAGCAGGAGGAAGAGATCATCAAAGGCAGGCTCTAGGGGGCTCATCTGGCCAGCACATGGCTGGTGAGAAGAGGTCGAAGCATTCATCACTGAAGGAGTCCCATGAGCACGTGACTGGTGACAAGCCAGGCAGGTGACAGTGAGCAGTCAGGAAGGAGGAGGGAGTTTTAAATTTTTTTGTAAGAACGAATGGCAATGTGTGGTGCATGACTGGCCAGCACAATATTGGCAAGGAAGAGAAAGAAGTCAAAGATGCCCAGGAGGCTAGTCCTTTGAGAAAAGAGACCTTCTTGGATTGGTGGAAAGTTCTGAGGAGGAAAGAGGCAGGAGATTACTTGTACACACAAAGGTCACACTGGGATATTCCAGTGTGAATATCCAGTAGCAGCAGAAGATTCAGAAATAAAAGAGGAAACCATGGCTGGATGTAGAGATTTAAAATCGTCTGTTCGAATGTTTGTGTGGCCTGAATGTTTGTGTGCCCGTAAATTCATATGCTGAAATCCTAACCCCAAAGAGCTGCCTGAGCCACGATGGTGGAACCTGCATGCATGGAATCAGTGCTTATGAAAGGGACTCCAGAGAACACTAACCCTTCAACCACACGAGGACAGGCTGGGGCTGAGCGCAACCAGGAGGCTGTCACCAGGAGTGACGCTGCTGCCCAGCCTCCAAACTGTGGACAACACATTTCTGTCGGCTGTAAGCCACCCAGTCAATGGCATTTGCTAAAGCAAGGTAACTGCACCAAGACAGTGATCCAAGGGAAAATCAACCCAACTTGAAGGAGGAAAACTCTAAACATGATTTTAAAAATAAGCATTGTATATATATAAAAAGGGGGAAAAAAGTAAAATAAATAAAAGAAAAAAATTCTTTAATTTAAAAAAACAAAGATAAAAATAATGATTGTAGGGTCATTTGCAAGGGTAATTAAAAATCAAAAGAAGAATGTGACAAGTTACAAGTGAAAAATTTTTTGGTGTGACCTGTGACTCTTAATAGTTAACAAACTTTGGTTATTAGTACAACATTTTCAAATAATATTTACTTCTTTCAATCATTAATTCTAACAAAACTTATTAAGGACCCTAAAATAATTTTCTAAATTAAAATAGAACACAGTATTAAGAAAACCTTACCAGCAGAATCACATTCAAAAGCAAATACAGCCCTCAATAAATCATTATTTAATTATATTTCATATTCTTTTTTTTTTCTTTTGTTACATAGAAGAACTGGGGTATAGGCCAGAGGTGTGGGGAGTGAGAAGGATTCACCAGAGACAGAGTGGGGAGCAGAACAGGCAGATTTCCCAAAATACACTGCTAAGGGGAGCAACAGATGAGACAGGAGAGGTCTGCTGCGACTTGTAGGTTAACCTTCTGACTGGGGATTGAACTCAGGTCGTCACAGTGATAGCACTGAGAATTAATCCCAAGGCCACCAGGAAGACCCCATATTCCATATTCTAAACAACCATAGAAATGTATCTAGGTGTTTTACCAACATATAGTTTCTAATTTAACTTCAGTGATGAAATAGGACCTTTTCAATGATACTGAAAAATGACAAGTTCACACATTTATCTGTATACATCCTACTGCATTCCAGTCTGGATCCAGCACAGCCAGATTACACCTGGCGCAGCGCTTGGCCCAGCACCTGACCAGTGTACATGACCAGAGTGTGTGTTTTGCATGATACTCACTTATGCATAACATGTAATTGAGAATGATCCCCCATAATTCTTTCTCCTTTCAGAAAACCACCATGAAGGCCCAGGAAGAATGCCAAGTCCTGTCAGGGCTTCCATGGTACAAGTGTAGCTCCAATAATATATTCCAACTTAAACCTCAAGTTTGGGTAACCAGCCAGTTGTGGTCAAAAGGGCTGGAGAAAATCTCCACTCTTCTGTTTCCCCTCATGTCTCACCATGATTATTTGCTTTCCTTTTTCTCTCAGTGGCCTGGACCCCTTGTTCATGGGGTGCAACACAACACATTCCAAGGTCAACTTTGGGACCAGAATTTTCACTTGTCTGCAAGTTTCTGGGGAAGCACAATCCCAGTCTCACTGCTGGCTACCAGATTAAAGTGGAGGGCTCCCTTCCACTCCCAACAAAGCCTAGACACTGATTTATAATCAATCCTCATGCCCTCTTGTAGGGCCCACTTGACGTTCTACAAAAGCACCCACTGCCTCAACCATGATGCCATGAAATGGAAGACAAAAAAACTAAAAGGAAAACCTATGGGTTTAGACAAGAGAAAAACCCATGATAAAGGCTCATGTAGACTTCAACTTTTCCTACTGCCTTTGTTCTAATCAGCTTGTGGCACCAGCACCAGCAGTCCCTAATTTGGTCCCAGGAACCCAGAACCAAGAAACTTCCTTTGTGACAAATACTCACCGCTTCCAGAAAAACCCGTTTCCCTCAACTGCCTCAATCTATTCCTTATTATATTGTCTAAAATATAAACACCAGAATTTAAACATCAATTAAACTTCCAAATTTCCTTTTAGGGACAGCAAATTATATCAATTTTATATATACAGCTACCTGAATTTTCATATACAGACATGCAAAAATGTTTTACATGTATGTAATATATAACATATAAAAGTATTTTAAAATGTGCATGTGTATACATGTGTGTACATTTATTATAAAACCACCATCTGAGACTGTGATTCAAAACATTTCAGAAAGCTCCTGTACCCTTTCTCGGTCCCACAGGTAAATACTATTCTGACTCCTGCTGTATATGAAACTTTCAAATTTCTCATTATTATACCAGTGAGATTCCTAACTTCTGGGAAACTTTACTACTCATTATTCTTGGGTAGAAGTACTATTTTCTGAATCATGAGAAGACACACGTCCACTTAAAATTTTCATATCATTGTACCAAATAGTTACACCAGTTCCCATTCCCAGGACCAGCTCCACATCCACATCAGTATTTTTTATTTATGTCGGTATTTTTCACTTAAGTAATGCCGGCTGGATTGGAGTGCGAGCTCACTGTGGTTTTGACTTGCACTTCCTTTTCGTGTATTTATTAGTCATTTGGATAGAAAATGTTCTCTTCTAAAATGTAAATATTTACAGGAAAGGCGTAGGTTGGTAAGATTGCTCCTCAGCACTCAGGATTGGTTGGCAATTCTCAAAGGGTGCGTAGATGCTAGCCAGTGGGAGATCTGTGTTGTCACGAAGACTAGAGATCATACAGCAGTTAGATACCAAGGAGCTAAACATCTTAAAGGGTACTAGTGTCCCAAAGTCTCAATGAAACGGCCCAACTAGCGGCCAAAGTCTCAATGAAACCCTCACTGAGAAACTCACAGAGGTGATGGAAATAAGAGCTCCTAAATGCAAAGGGGACTACTCTAAAGTGAGTTGGGGTGGCAGTGGGCACTGACCACATGGGAGGACTTGAGGGTTTCATCCATTCAATTCAGTGCCTGTTTCTTCTGTATCTGTACATTTACCTGCCATCTCCGAGACTGTGCTTTAGGATAGGATGGTGGAGACTGTCCAGAGACTGGGTGCCCCTAAATCCCTGATTTTGGGGCTGCCTGATACAAATCCAGAGTGCTAGTGCGACCACACTGACTGGGATGGCCATGATTCTGCAGACACAACCGTGATATGCTGTGCACTCCTGGGGCGCCCCTGCTCACCTGTCTTAAACAAGGCAGTTCCCTCCCCCCTGTTTCAAATACTGAGCTTCTAAGATAAGTTGGCATTCATCAAGAAAACTTCACGACTACTGACATTAGTTCTGTGACTAGTCAAATGATGTTCCAGGTCTCAACAACTCACACAATTTTAAAAAGCATTCCATTTGTAAAATTTCAATTCCTAATATGCAAAAGTTTACATTTAAAAATTAAGTAAGACTTTTCCTTTTTTCCACTTCATTCTTCCATCCCTTACTTCGTTCGTAATTTAGAACCTCAAATAAGTAAGAAACACAAGCAACTGCCTAATGGCTTTCTGAAGTAGCCAAAATCTTTAAGAACTTTCTAAATAAAGCAACATAAGTTAGGGATTCACAAGCACTAAAAACAAAACATGGGTTATACGAAAACACTATGTCTGAACAAGTAGTTTAAGGAGGTCTCCTAGAGAAGAAGATGTTATCGGCCACAAGTCTACCATTATATTGAACATGACTGGAAAAATATAAATTATAATTTAATTTAGACTTCAATTCCTACGGCTATTTTCAATAATATAAAGGCTTCTAATTTAATGACAAGTTTTATAA
Organism: Galemys pyrenaicus; assembly: GCA_019455555.1. NCBI lineage: Eukaryota > Metazoa > Chordata > Mammalia > Eulipotyphla > Talpidae > Galemys > Galemys pyrenaicus. Next base: position 20,799,321 of record JAGFMF010012281.1, read on the forward strand.
ATAACTTATTTTTGACAAATATAATTATATTTCAGATGTCTCATTTTAAAGGTTCAGCTAATAATCCTTGACATGTTCTGATTACATTGAAAGTATCTATAGTACTCAGGTTAAGAACACATGAATAAAGAGATGAATTGGTTCATTATTTGCTCTCTACAGATCACCATATTTCTCTGGCACACGGTGGAATTCTGTCCTTTGAAGGAATGAACAGCAAAACCACTACACAGAGTACAAATACTGAGTTAAAGAATGAAGGTCAAAAGGGACTTATCACACAGATCCACAAAGAACTAACCAGACTAAACAAAAACAAAGTGAACAACCCAGTCAAAAAATGGGCAAAAGAGCTAAAAAGGCAATTCTCCAAAAAGGAAAAAATGTAAATGGCCAACAGGCATATGAAAAAATGCTCAACTTCTCTTGTCATCAGAGAAATGCAAATCAAAACCACTATGAGATACCACCTCACACCAGTGAGAATGGCACATAACAAAAAAGTAGTAGAAACAACAAATGTTGGTGAGGATGTGGAGAAAAAGGAACTCTCTTACACTGCTGGTGGGAATGCAAGCTGGTCCAACCATTATGGAAAGCAGTATGGCGGTTCCTCAGTCTACTAAGAATGGAACTTCCATAGGATCCTGCAATCCCACTTCTAGGAATATACCCAAAAGACACAAAAACTCTGACTCAAAAGAATACCTGCACCCCTAGGTTTATTGTAAAGAGAAGCACTCTTTACAATAGGTAAGACCTGGAAACAACCTAAATGCCCAAAAACAGATGAGTGGATCGGGAAGCTGTGGTACATATACATGATGGACTACTACTCAGCAATCAAAAATGAAAAACTAGACTCATTCATAGGAACATGGATGGAACTGGAAGGGATTATGCTCAGTAAAGTAAGTCAGAAGGCAAAAGAAAAATACCAGATGGTTCCTCCCCTAGGGGGAATATAAGGGAACCAAATAAGAATCAAGGAAAGGAATAAGAACAATAATAATAACAACAACAACAAGAAATAAACAAAAACCAAAAATGAAAAGACAAGGACAAACTGGGGACACTTGGTG
>JAGFMF010012281.1:20800452-20854097 GCA_019455555.1 Galemys pyrenaicus
ATAATAATAACAACAACAACAAGAAATAAACAAAAACCAAAAATGAAAAGACAAGGACAAACTGGGGACACTTGGTGGGGAGGGAAGAGGGGAAGGGTGAAGGGCAGACGGGAGCACGGGGGACTGAGGTGATGGTACACTGGTGTTACGGTGATGGGGAATACATGAGGATACAACTGATGTCAAATATATGTAAATTTTAAAAATTTTATATTAAAAAAATGAAAAAAAATTATTAAAAAAAAAGAATGAAGGTCAATATGGTGGTGAAGAGCTGGCCCTCTCATAGAGCCAATCACCCATCCCTTTTTCTCCATCTGAGCTGCTAGTTTATAGCAGTTCATGAAAGCAGAAATACAGAGAGACGCTCATGAGCCCCATAAGCTCTTTTAGAGTAGGCAAAATCCATGAGGCTTATAGCTAAGATGAAGGTTTACAAACTTCTCCACTTACTTAAAATATTTATAGTGTCTCTGCCCAAATGGCTAATGAGGCCTTATGTCAAATCAAGTTCAATAATACTTGAAAAAAGCTACTCTTCCTGGATTAATGCTAAGTGAAGTAAGGCAGAAGGAGATAGACGAATTTGGGATATTATCACTATTATGTGGAATACAGAGCAACTAAACTAAGAATCAGATAAAGACAAGCTAAAATCCAACTCTTGAAAGCTGACTACAGACCTGAAGTGTGGGAAGGAAACACCATGGACGATGGCGGAGTCAGTGGGTGATTCAGTGGTGGGTGCCCTATACCCAACAGGGGTATCCTAATATTACCTCCATTAAAAAGAAGTTAATTCTTTTTTAAAAATGACATAAAATTGCATTGCATATAAAAAAGCAAAAACAGAAAACAACTACTTTTCTTATAGCTCTACAGTGGTTGCAAAATGGCAATGCCACATGGTTCAGCCTAAAACAACAGAATCGAAGGGAAGGCATCTATTCCCAAATTATGTAAATAGAATAATTAGAAAATATGTACAAAATACTCTTGAAACAACCTAATAAAGCAGAGTTTTATTATTTCAATACTGGGAATGACAGAATAATGACTACAACGAGGCGAGGACCCTCATCATCCCTTTATACAGCACAACTAATGGCTCCCTGGCGCTTCAGATCTTCAGGATTCTGGATGGTTAGCAACACAAAACAGCCACTCCTATTGTATAGACATATTTTGTCCAAGATCACATTCTTTAGAAGGGCTAAGGGGGGATAGGGAAATCTAATGGAAGAACTACCCCTCTAAAATATGTTTCAGGTTAACTAGAATGCTTAAATTATATTATCTAGAGTAAGTCACTAGATTTTTCTTGATCTCATTTTCTCCCTCTGCAATACAAAGGCGCTGCACCAGATCACTACCAAAGTCACTTACGACTTAAATATCTTTCATTTCAAAACAACCTGCCAATTGCCAGGGTAGAAAATGCAAGGAATAAAGCATGGCATGTAATGCAAACTGTAGTATAAATAGCATAAATGCCTCTATGGGAAATAACACACGTTTAGACGTATATTCTCCTACAGAAAAGTATGTATATTTTCAAAGTGAGTAATAATTTACTGGATTTTTAGTGATGCAGGTTTATGCAAGAAATGAGTCAGGTTCAGTAACCAACAGGAGTTAGGTACAAGGCAGGAACAGTACATAAAGGTCTTAGTTCTAGGTAAAAATATTACACTTCATGAGATTCTGTTGTGTATGTTCAATTTTTGCTGATGGGATGCAATTTCATCCTACAATATGACTTTTACCAGAAAGCACAAACAAGTACCTTTGAGCTAAATACTTGTCCTAGCCAGGCAGACCATCTGACTGTTTAAACAGCCATCACTTACTTAGAGCAGGAATGGACTCTCTAAGAGGACATACATATTTCTTGAACTTCCAGAGAAGCGACTTCGCACTGGGTACACAACCCCTGAAGGCACCTCACACTAATCCATGGGTTACAAACATGCTTGGATACTTTGAAGGGAATCAATTTCTACATCTAAGGTCTGTCTGTGTTTCCCTTTCTAACAGCGATACAATCATCTTTGCCAACCTCCCTTTCCTCCTCTTCCCTCAGCACCTTCTTCCTCTTTAAAAATTTAAGGCACAGCTCTTGCCCAGACTTTCTAGACTTTCAGGTACATCACACTACAATATAAAATTCTCAAACTGCCCAACAAATGAACAATTCACAAGTAAACCGCTCCTGAGTGAGAGCCACAGGAAAAGCGGCAAGTCTGATTTATTTCCTAAGAAGGCCTGACTTTGCCAATTAGGTTAGACAGCAGATATGATTCATAGAGAGATTGAGCCAACTCCTCAGCTCCAAGGTTTTAATGAAAATATGCTTTAGGTTCATATCGAACATAAACACACCAGAAATGAATCTATTCCATCCATTTAGTTTCTGACGAACAAACTAGGTGTCAGTTTAAGAATGTGTGAGCACAGAAGTCTCACCAAAATTTTTTAGGACAGGAGCGAGCAAACAAATGTTCAAAGACCAATGTTCTAGAGCAGCTGAACCCAAGGAATTTTACATAAAACACGAGGTTTGTGATTCTACAGCGTCTATATGCATGAACACACAGGGATCCCCTGGCCAGGATCTTAATGTTCCAAACGCACAAAGCTTTCAAACCCTTTTCACACACTCTCCACTCACATCCCTCTGGACTGGTGGGCTCTGGCACACATTTTGTGAAGTGTTTCTCTTAGGATGGTCCCTCCATGGTTTTATTTGCTTTGACCTAGGACCTCACTGCTATCATAAAATCCTCTGACCGTTCAATGTCTCATCTTCATAAAGTGATAATCTAGTGTAGGTGGATGCCAGCTCTAGATCCACTGCATGCAGGTAAACCACCATGGGAATCTCTCCCTTCCTTTCACCTCTTTAGTCTTTATAGTAACATGATAAAAGAATTGTCAGGGTCCAGAGAACAGCTTGCACTTATTTCTTGATACATGTGTGTTCCACATGGAAGATGCTGCTACTAACATACACGTCTCTGCTGGTCCCAGGTGTCTGACTGTGGTCTCCAGACGCCTCCTTCATTTCTCCTTGAAACATCCACAGTAACAGGAATCCGTGATGGGGTTTCTCATTACTCACATCCCAATGGGCATCTCCCCACTGGTTTTATAGCCCCAGAGATTAAGGTTAAATGGCGACTGGAAAATACAATGTGCAAAGGGCCCACTTCACCAACTGTCTTTCCTGATAAACACTTCTTTTCTGAATCCTGTCTCCGTGAGAGCAGCACAATTGATAGGAAGAAGACACAGTGGATAGGAATAGGTCATGAGTGGGTTTTTAAATCCTGAACTAGGATGCTCCAGCCAGATCAAACCTGCTTACTTTCTTACTGAAAATACTGTGCTTATTTAAAAACTGCAGCAAGCCTACCAAAGGGAGGCTGAGGATAGTAAAATAGCACTTTTAAGACAGTGAGGTCATCGATCAAGCCCCCTTAGGCACTGGCTCCTGTGAAACATGAGTCAGCATCACATTCCACACTCCCAGTTAGCACAGTAAACACAATAAAGCATTGTGCAGGGCAGACTAAATAAAAAGGAATTTAAACATTACGGGTGCTGAAGATCTGAATTATTGCCTGGTTGACTCTAGTCTTGGTTTATGGCAACTGATTTTCTACTATCACTTCGCAAATAAATAGCAAGAACCATGGATTCTAAGTTTCATCATACACTTAATCCCCATGTCCTCCGAGAAAGAAACATAACAGCGACCAATTCCCTTAAGGAAACTTCAGAGATGACCTATAACTGCAGAGAAAGCTGCAGAAGTTGAGAAGTCACAGCACCTACTGAAGGAAGGGGTAAGATTTTAAATGAAATTATCAGTGGAGCGCAGCACTCCATTAGCTAGAAGTCTGACTTTTAGAAAACGTACAGGTCACATGAGGCCAGGCTTAAAAAGCCAGACACAAGCAAACATCACACGATTAATTTGAAAGTTCATTAAAAAACCGACCTATGTTTTTAAGAGTTGGTATAGTGATTACTTTGGAAGAGAGAAAGCCAACATTACGAAGGGACTAGATGGATTCTGGGGTGCAGGTAATATGTTCTATTTCTTGACCTGGGTGCTATAACCACATAGGTGTGTTTACTTTGTAATAATTCTCTGCTAACTCTATAACATTACGTTGTTTGACAGATTGTACGTGAACAGAAACCATTTTTAAATGTAATTACAGTGGGGGCCTCCCTGGTGGCGCAGTGGGTTAAGCAACGCATTATGAAGCAAACCGCAACCACTGCAGCACGAGTTCGATCCCTGCTGCCGGCCAGAGAGGGGACCCACATGGTGCAGCAGACCTCTCCTGCTGTGCCCACTGCTCCCCTCAGCAGTGTACTTCTGTTGATCTGCCTGTTCTGCTCCCCGCTCTGTCTCTGGTGAATCCTCTCACCCCCCACACCTCTGGGCTGTACCCCAGTGCTTGTATGCATAAATAAATAAATCTTTAAAAAAAAATAAATGTAATTACAGGATTTCTAGCATAATCATCAAAATATTTTTCCACCAATACTTTTCAATGTAGCTCTTAGGGTTAGACATGGTTAAGCTTGCAGTACTGAAGCCCTTCCTATTTTTTATTTTTTTAAGCAAAATCCACTTATATTTGCTACATCTGTACAAACAGGTGTTTGATTTTTTTTCAAATGGCCCCAATTCCCTACCTCTCCTCTTATCCATGCCCTGTGCTTTGTGACTTTCTGGCTACTTCCCCACCCCCTGAACAGGGTGGCCCGTGACTTCCTTTACCCACTGGATCAAGCAGGAAGGATGGCCTGACCACCCTATACCTAGGAAAAGCTCTGGGTGTTTCCATTCTCTTTCTCCTGGAACTTCGCCACCAGACAACACCCACACGAGGACTCAGGAGACGAGAGACTAGGTTGGGAGAGCTCAGTCACCCTAGCTGTGCCCACCCTAGACACAGGGTCCCAGACACCCACAGATGCAGGGGCTGCCTGGCTGGGATCACCCACACCCCAATGGGCACTGGGTCAGCAAAACTGCCCAACTTCCCTTTGATGTGTGAGAAATAATACATGGTTGTTTTAGTAAAGTAGTTGCAAACTGCCAGGGGCAGGAGCAATGTAAGAAGGGGAGTGCCTCAGAATCCAGAGGAATGCCAGCTTACAAAACAGAAAAAGCTCTCTTGAAGCACCCATAATCTACTTGTTAAAGACTTCAGGAACTGTTTCTTAAAAATGTGACACAACAATACTTTTTAACTGCAAAGACGACACATTTAAAACAAGAAAATGTATTGTAAAAGTAAACAAGGAAGAGTAGCGAAGTCTTTGATTTCTAAACGAAACCACTTCAAGAAGCTAACAGTAGTCTGAGCTAAGTAACAGTGTTCTAAGACAGTGAGACATCAGCATCTACCACCGCTGTTTCCCAACAGGCTTTGCAACCCAGAGCCCACCTGTAAGGAGCACATGCATCCGTCAGGAACTATGACATAAAAACACGTTAGAAGCACACTCATAGCCTGCAAACTGCTATATAAATCTCAGCAGTGCAGACAGGGGTGTCCAGGCTTCAGGGGTAAAAAGCTACTACTTTCCCATGTGACCTGCCATTACTTGATTCTTTGAACTAAAAAGACTCAGAGTTTCATTTAAAAAGAAGAAGAAGAAATTTTAAAAGAAAAAGAAAGGACTACAGTATCTCACAGGGCTCTGACACATTTAAATCACCTGGCTCCAGTAAATAGTCATTCAACAAGTGCTAGCAAATATATAAATAGGTAGGATAAAGAAAGATGCAGTGACATTAGTGGTCAAAAAGCAAATGTATTAGCAATGAGAAAACTATGAACTATTTCTAACACCATAAGGAGAAAAGCTTCATGTAAATAAAATCTACAGCAATGTGAAGTAGAGCAACTGGTCTAGTAAGTTGCACCTTGGGAGAAAGGAATACGAGACCAGAGAAAGCACTGAGTTAGATGATGTGCAAAAGGGTTAAACGGGGCCTGAGCGCTTGAGAACTCAGGAAACAGACCACTCGGGTCATCTGCTGTGTCAGGCTCACTGTCAGGGATACTTTATGTCCGCACGGTCACCGTGCCCTTGGACTTGTTAGCATCACTGCAAGGAGGCAGCTGGGGGGGGGGGGGGGAGAGGTCAGAGGGNACGGTCACCGTGCCCTTGGACTTGTTAGCATCACTGCAAGGAGGCAGCTGGGGGGGGGGGGAGGAGAGGTCAGAGGGAGGGAAACCAGGAAGAGGGAGAGGAAGTAGAGCACACACAGCACTTTTCGATTAAAGACTTAGTGCCATGAAAATTAATACAACAGATCATTTCTCCATCCATTCATTCATACATGGATATAAAGAAACAAAACAAAGGAAGTTGACAAAATTGAACCCAACAAACCCTAAAAACGTGCCTGCAGAACTGAGGCTACCAGAGGAAAGGGGTGGGGAGGAAAGGGGGCGCACCAGACTGTGGTGGAGGTCCATGGGTGCTTTGGTGACGGGTGTGGTAACCTGCATCAGGTATCAGAAGAGATGCGAACCTCAACCTTGGCATCACCTACAGTGCTGTAAACCACTGTTGCCTCCAGGAAAATATTACAACTGAAAACTTATACGATTAGCTTCTAGGCACTCTAGTAACATGAACTTCAAATTCATCCCTGTCTGCTCAACCATTCTAACCGCTACCTGAGGGTTCACCAGGCACCAGCATGGCGCCTGCTCGCCCACACATGCCTCACAGTTCAAGCTGATGACTTCCTCACCCCGTGTCATCTATCCCAGATGACAATGTTCTGAAGGTGTCATTATTCCTACATGGAAAGCTCAGATGAAACTACTGAAACTGGTAAGAGTTCCAGCAAGACAATAAATACTTTAAAAATACCACTCTTGCTCACAGTGAGATCCCAAAGAAAACGCCTGGGGAAACGTGCATGGAGGTGTACAGGGCCTCAGTAATGCAGACACACTATTTAACCACCCTTCTGTTTTCAAGTTTATAAAGAAAAGAAGGCAGGCAACAAGGGGCAGCACCAACAGGCTCTCTCACGTGCAGTCAGTGGGAAGGGAAATGGCTGCGTTCTCTGAAAGGTCATGTGCACAACATGAGTCAAAACCAGGGAACCAGTCATTTCCCCTCGAAACATAATCACAGTCATGTGAGGAGCTGTGTGCAAGCCTGGGAGCCAACCTGACAATCCAGCTTTAGAGAAATGGTTAAATGAGTTATCCTAGCTCCATTAGCTAGGCCACTATGTCAGCATTAATTTTTAGAAGTTATTTTTTTTTAAAGAGAAGTTTTGTGTGTGTGTGTGTGTGTATACCTTGAGTGAAATAAAATCCACCTGCCAAAAATTGTCCCTTTTAAATTTTTAGTAACCACTGGCATGCATTCACTATAAATTAAGTAAAAAGTTTTCAGAGTCATTCATAAAATAAAATTTCAAGTTTCTACACACAGATACAACTGACAAAAAATATAGGAAAATACATTGATTTTTGTAGGCAATGAGAGAAATTTTCATTTTTTCTTTGTATGTTTCCCTAGATGTGAGTTATATGAATAAACCTGCCTATTTGGAAACAATTGGTTTTACCTATTATGGAAACAATTGGTATGAATAATTTTTTAGAAATAGGAAAGACAATGTGATTTTGTTAAGGAAAATGCATTTAAATACTATAATTTTCTAACAAAATGGAAATCTTTCCTCTGAAATTTCATACTGTTTGGTTCCCTTCTAACAGCACTTATGCAGCCTTGACTTCTTAATTATATTTGAGAACAGTGATCTTCTAAGGATAGTAATCTTCATAACCAAAAGCCCTATGAATGGCTTACTCATATGGAATGTTATTCAAGTCCAGGGAGTCTCATTTTCTGACAGCAATATATCTCCCATATTGGTGGGCGGGGCATTATCTTTTCTTTGGTCCAAGTAAAATTTGTTTTCTGATGCACTTTGGGGTGCTTTCTATCTAAAAGGAGTGCTTCAGTGAGAGTTCTGGTAATGAGTACTACTGTGTCCTAAGGTATGTGTTTTGTAAATTTATGTATTTTTTAAAGCTGAACAACCGGTGTAATAAAATGACACCAACAGAAAGTTATGTGGATCACTCTTTTATATTTGCTTTCACAGACTCATCTGGAGTCAGGTCAAATTCAGCTAGTTGGGATAGTGAATAAAGCAAATTGCATTCTGCTGATTCAAGCTGACTTAGTTGCAAAGGCAACAGCACAGCGGTTATTCACCAGTCACTGCATATTCTCAGTTTGTGGCTCTGAAGCAATTCGTGACATGGAAAACTGAGCACTTTTCAAAGTTTTTAAAATTATCTATGAAAAAGAAATATGCAAACACCGGATTGTAAAATGTAGGCAGTCCCATGGCACCTGGACACAGCCTCAAAATGTAGAAAATAAAACTAAGTTTAGCTTATATTTATAAATGGAAAACAGGTCAACACTTTTAGTCTATCAAACGAGATTATTTGTCATAAAATATTTCACAAATAGATTGATTGGTCCCAAAGGACTTTTAGAACTAAATTCAATTTTTGAAACTTAAATTTATACCTAAGAACCCATTTACCTTATGCCAAAGCTGTGGGCAGGAGAGATCAAAATGCAAAGAACTGAGTATTATTAGAGTAAAGCGATAGGAAAGTAGGAGTTCCTAGTATCATTTCCGTGAGGTATTATTTCATTTAATTCTATTTCTACATCTAACCTCTAGCATAACAATCAAATGGTAAATGACAAATGCTGCCCTAGATCCACCAGGAAATGTAATTGTACTGTTTGTCATGATAAATGAAGCAAATTATAACAATTCCATAATGTTAAGGGTAGAGAGGCAGGTTTTAGAGCTCCACATGTATATATGTAATAAATCATTCCTTTGAAAAGATAATTGCGGCACCGCTTAGAAAGGAGGAAAAAACCCAACTTTGAGAGCAATTATTTGAAAGCGCCTCAAATTAACCTGTGCACAGTTGGTTCTTTGTTACTAGCATACATTACAAAAACTTGTTTCAGGTCATTCGTTCACTTAGTTGAAGGAAATAAAGTAATTCTAGTTATTAATCACTTTAATTTTAAATTCGCTTTGTAAATGGAGAAGACATTAAACTGTAAGAACAACGTGGAATGCACAAGGAACGAGATGCTTAATGGGCTCCTTTGAGAAGTTTTGGGATAACAAAATCAAAAAGCTTCAAGGCTCTAGGAAAACTGAGTGTGTCCATGTAATGTGAGAAAGTTCTATTTAATTTTACTGACCAGTAATATCACAGAGGGGCTGAAATGAAGCCCTTTTCTCAAAAGCAATTCTAATAGATCATGCCGAATGAAATCATTTTATGAGTCAGTCTTCTCTGTAGTATAATTTAGCGGTGCCTCCATGAGGCACCATGAAATAGGATTTTCTGTGATACTTCACTCCAGGATCCAAGCCCAAAAGTATAGTACTGTTTGCAAATATTCTCCAGAGACAAATGCAAGCCAGGATGCAGTGTCACTGACCACCAGTGTGAGTGACTGGGTTGGAACCATCTGACACACTCAGTATGAACAAAACTTGCTAAACGTTACTCCTTACCACTGGGAGAGAAACAGTTTTAAAACTTCAAGCAATTATTTAAAGAATTCCCCAATCTATTTCACTCAATGAGAGAGTGGGATCCTGCAAATTTCCACTTCTAAAGTGGAATCTTAGGAATACAAACTGTTAGAACCTTGAACCAGCCACTGGAAAGAATACGCTGGATAACATCTTTTCTTAGTAAACAAAACCAAATGAATATTGAGTACTTTGATTCTTACGGCTCTCACTATGGAGAGTCTATCTTCTATCCAAATTACCTACTACCTCGGTAAGACCTTACATTGAGTGGATGTGGCTGTGCTCACACAACTGGGTAAGGGAAGCATATTGCATGATAAAGGAGCAACTGGAAATTTAATCCAGGTGGCTATTGGCTATCTTATTATCTATGTCTCCTTGGAAATATACTCTGTTTCTCAGTTTCTGATTGTGATTAATAATGTCCATATTTCATCCCACCTGGAGAAAACAGGTATAGTCTCCATTAGTTGACATTCAGAGAAATTAGAAGCATTTAACATTCCACAGAGAATGTCTGACAATTACCTAGTCAGGCAGGATTAGAATGATGAACGATAAATAAGGATCCCCCTCTGTCTACAGTCTGATAGAGTAAGTAGGTGTACCTGATCACAGGGGACAGACACTTCAGGAAACTTGGTGTGCAGAGGCTAAAACTCATGCACTGAGTCAAAATGCCACCTTCTCATGCACAACCTCCATCCCCAGGAACAGAGTAATGACAGCATCAGAGAACTGGAATGCTCCTACAGAGTCAGGTTATCCTGTACTGCTCAGGACAGAAACACCTGGCCAGGTTAAGTATCTTTTACATCACCTCTCTGTGCAGGAAGCTCATGACTTTCAGAGGTGTTTCCATACAGTTTTCCAAAGAAAAGACTTGCTTATAGTTGCTATAAATATGTCTCTTTGCAACTCCATTCTACTGACCCCGGCTTTGAAACAACTCGTAAAAGTCTAGTTTGGTGTGACAGTTCAGCAGACATTTAAAGACATGTTTACAAACATTTAAAGATGTGTTTACAAGGAAGCCATTTTGTCTGTCTTCTGTCTGCACTTCTCCAGGCTCAACACAAATGTGTGTCCAGGTCTTCACAGGCATGAATGATTTGCAGTCAAAGGACAATGAACAGTCAGACCTTAAAATCTCGTTGATGGGGGCCTCCCTGGTGGTGCAGCAGGTTGAGCGCCACACTGTGAAGCAACTGCTGCACAGCAGCGCTAGTTCGATCCCCAGCCAGGGAGGGGACCCATATGACGCAGCAGACCTCTCCTGCCTTGCCCGCTGCTCCCCTCAGCAGTGTACTTCAGTCAGTCTGCCTGTTCTGCTTTCTGCTCTATCTCTGGTGAATCTTCTCACCTCCCATGACTCTGGCCTATACCCCAGCTCTTGGATGCATAGATAAATCTTTAAAAAATTAATATTTAAAAAAAAATCTGGTTGATAGGCTGAGTATAAAGTCTTCACATCCAATGCCCTACTATCTACTTCTTATTCCCATGGTACTAAGCTTAGTAGGTGTTTTTCAAAAAGTGGCTTGGGTGCCCTCTCCTTGAGTATCAAATTCTTTCACATGTGATGGTTTATTTTTAAAGACAGGCCACACTCATATGCATTTCAAAATATTTTTTCAGTCAGCAAAGACCTTACATATCATAAAAGTTACACAGCTTCACTATGGAAAATTTACTTAAGAAAATTCTCAGGAGTTGTCATCCTATTAACATTATGGTCTGAGTTCAATCAGAGTTATACCAAGATGGCACAGCAGACCTCTCCTGTCTTGCCCGCTGCTCCACTCAGCAGTGTATTTCAGTCCATCTGCCTGTTCTTCTCCCTACTCTATCTCTGGTCAATCCTCTCACTCTCCACTGTGGCCTAAACCCCAGTTCTTGTATGCAAAAAAAAAATTTTTTTTAAATTCTCAGGTAATTGAGATATTCCCAAGACAAGAGACCATTTTAATGGATATTAATCTGTATTTTGTATCATTATCTTAATTTATACTGCATTACAGACACATACTGGTCCACAACCCCAGATCACAAGTCAGAAGACTTATACTGTGCTTTTGACATGGTTTTAGTTCAGTAAGATTCCTGGAGGCACTTTCTCTATTTCAATGAACATGCATTTCCATGTTAGTAATAACACCTTTGCTCTAGACATATAAATAGAAATTAAGAGCAGTTACTAGGCAGCTCACAAAATAATTGAAATAAAATTTGGTATCCTATGTGGATACCAAACTAGCATTGGTAAACCTGAGTTACAAACTCAGCTCTATAGTCACAGGCAAACCACTTAACCTATCTGGGTCTGGAAGTCTTCTTGTATAAAGTAGACTAAATGATCACCAAGACCCCCCCTGCTTACACATTTCTTGCAAAATAAACTGGGCGGGGGGGCAGGGGGGAACAACACTCAGCGTATTTCACATTTAGCTATGCAATTTTTCCTATTACCCAAGAAATGTGTGCTCACTCTAATATTTAATACGCGAATACTCTGAAGTGGCCAGCAATATTCTGAGGGAGAAAAAAGAGAAGCCTGCTGCCCAATTATGGGTCAGCAAAGCAGCAGGATTGACCGGCACATGTGTGCTCACATGTGCACATGCGTGCATCCGAGCACGGCTGGGAGGTAACCAGTGTGGGACCACAGAGTGCTCTGCAATCTATTGTACTCTCCTGTCAATTTTACTGTAATATAAGAGCAGGAAGGAAAGTTCTGTACAGTTTAAATGTTAATGGTGGTATTTCAGCAAACACACGTGAAACCCCTGTACTTCCTCACCTACATGAAGTGAGTAGATGGTGGTTCATCCTGTGACTCTCACCTGCTAAGCTAATGAACAACAATGCATGACAAAGCACTGGTTTCCAAAGAGTCAAAATAACTGTTGATTTCATACCCATGAATCCAGTTTACTTTACCTTGACAAAAAGTGTTGTTAACTCGCTTGAAACCTTGTAGACATTCCATCATTTGGTTATATCCATGATAAGCTGTAATGAAAGAAATAGTTGCTTGTTACACAAATGCTTTACTCAAATTCTTCAGGCCCTAAATTATTATGTATGATCACCAAAGTCATTTAAGGCATCAGTGGACTGACTTGTTCATTTCAAAGATATCAATTCAATGGATAGAAATTTTTTTCACATTAGCCTTATTTTTCAGTATTCTTATTCTACAATAGGTAACAGTTCCAATAAATTGTCAGCAAATCTTTATTATGGTAATTGAATGAATCATAAGATTACTACATTTTCTTTTCTAATCAGTGACTCATCATTTTATCACAGAGGATCTATTCCTTCCCAATAACTTGCTTTAGGCATTTGCATTTTCTTATCATAGGTGTGGGGACTGTTCTGCCGGGACAGTTCTGGATGAGGCCTCTAGCTCAGTAAAGTGCACAATGGCACTCCACTTCACGCCCAGCTGACACTGTTCACAATTACATGCTCACCTACATGCAGGCTCAGGTGTCCCGCTCAGGCACCCGGGGAGAACAGGCAGTAATGAACGGGAAGCAGATAACGGGAAGGCTGTTGTCACCATGCAGAAACCATATCCAAATAATACAAGTGTTTAATCACCTATTTATCCACAAAATCCTTTTCACTGAGATTCTGACAATCTCAAATGAGACCTGAGACACTTCTTGACATAGCTGATACAACCTAAGTTTTGGGGCCAGCAGACCTAGTTCAAACCTTGGCTCTATCAACAGAGCCAACCTCAAAGGACAAGCTACCTGGTTTTCCAAAGGTAATTCTGGTAAAATTCCCATCTACTGAGCAGGGCAGGGCTGTGACCGAGTTTAGAGATCATTTATACAAAATGCCCTACCACAGTGCTTGACAAAGGTAAGCCCTTGCTAAGTGACAGCTGCCATCGCTATTACATGCAGTCAACAAGGTCCTATTAAGAAGATAATGACCAATAAGAAGTCAAAATAGGATGTCATCAAAATAGTGGTGCTTAGGCCACTAAAAAGACCTGAATAAGAAAAAATGAAATTTCTTTTGTTAATAATTTTGGCCCTAATATTTGCCCTTTATTTTACCACAGGGTGAATATTTACTAGCGGTGTTCCTCTCCTCCTCCTCACCATACTTGCCTTCTCTGCAGATATTTGAGACTGTCTCAGAAACAATCCAAGTAAGGAGTCTGGAAACTGTGAGTTAGGAGGAGACCAAGGCTGGCATGGGGAGCCACCCCAGCCAGCTCCTTGGGCTCATCCCCACATGACAAGCACACTGAAGCAGCGTCCCAGTAGAGACAGTGGAAATCAGAGACAGTCAACTGCTCATAAAGAAGAGAAATACTATCCTGGTCAGAAGTTTCAAGTCACCTCCCTCAAGAACAGGGATTCAAACCAGATGAGTTCCTATAGTCGTTCTCAGCTGAGGATTCCATGCTCATTTCCTCCTAAAAGCTTTTTAAAAGATAAGGGACTTGTTCATGCAAAGCATATTTCTAATAGATTACAAATGATTTAATAAAATCACTTGCAGATTTAAAATTACATTGTCACAGTAAAAAATGATCAGCAATGAGAGGTCTTTTTTGTACGTGGTTAAACAAAAGCTTTAAGCGTTAAGTAAAGCCAGTTGAAAACTAAAGTTTTAAGTACTTTGACAGAGAGAGAGAGAGCGATAGCGAGCGAGAGAGAGAGAGAGAGAGAGAGAGAGAGAGAGAGAGAGAGAGAGAGGAACCAGAGCATAAAGAGCCAAGTCAAGTCTGCTCTCTTCCAAAATGAGTATGATTTAGAGGGTAGTACCAACCAAGGGAAGTTTTGAAATGACACAGAAAGAATATGACCCTGAGCCCTGAGTGTTTCTCGGAGTGAGTCACTTCGGACGGCGCAGGCGGAGTGAATGTCAACATGTTAACAGTTTACTTTCATTCACAATCCACATTGCTCTTCCTAAAGTGGAATCAATCTCTTCAATTGTATGTATTTAATGAGTCAACACATAAATTTATTTTCATCAACAATTACTTAAAAGCAAAAACAGCTTTGTACTTTCACATTCTACTTAAATTATCAACAACACTGAAATAGAGAGCTAACAAAACCATATAAAGCAGTGAATTTTTCCCCAGATGGTGCAATTCTAGAGAAAAATGATGAAAGGACAGGAATGGAAGTTAGGGATTTAAAAAAAAAAACAAAAAACTATGATCCCCTCCACCCCCAATTTCTTTCTCTGCCTTCCTACTTTAGGATTTGGAAAAGAGGCTAGAGAAGCAGCTAAGAAAAAGATATAAAGAAGGGGAAAAAGAAAAGTGAGGGATAAGCTGGACAAAGTTTTAGAGAAACATGAAGACACAAAACAAAATTGTAAGACCTTCTCCTTCTTCTGACCTTCAGCCTCACAGTGGGAAACACACCACCCCCACAATATTCCTGGTGAATGCAGAGAAGCTAAAGAACAAAAACAAGTGATGTTCCCCCAGCAGTTAAGATAGACTCTTGTTTCACGATCCAAAAGACAACAGCAAATAACAGAGTCAGGCATCAAATGTGGGTCTAACCTAACTCCAAAATTCATGTTCTTTAACTCATACACCAAACGTCCTCTAGATAATGCTTTGGTCACGTTCCCAGGATAATATTTAAGCCAATGTGTCATCCAGCGAGAAAGACCATCACACTCACCCCACCTGCTTGCAATGCACATTGCCAATCTCATCAAAGCAGCATTGAGAGCCTACTGGGGACAGTCTCTTGTATTCAATGTCCTTGTTAAAATGACTTTTTCCCTAAATGGAGAATTTATTACTTATCACAAACTTTAGTGGGTGTTTCCACAAATTGGTCCTCTAGAAGAAGACAGGAAGAGTGGCAACAAAATAAACGAAATTAACCTCAGGTATGAAAGGATTCAGAGGCTCCTTAAGTTTAAAGTCAAGGAGGTCAAGTGAGAGACAATTCTTTAAAACAAATTGCTATGATGGTGAAAGAAAAAGCAGTATACAGGGAAGAGATGGAATAGTGACTCCACAATGGCAGCTTCTAGACTGAACACAGAGGTTTAAAAGGCAGTTGAGAATATCAATCAAGTCAACAGATGTTTATGAAGAAGAATAAATGTCTATATGAAGCAGCTAAGAATTCCTTGTGGTAGAGATTATAAAAAACAACTATATAAACCTTCAGCAAAGGAAGATGCTTGAGGAAATTATCACTGGCTTTCTTGGCACAAATGTGTTAAATATATTTTTAAAAAGAAACCTCAAAAACAAATTTCCTGTCTTTATAGACCTATTTCCTAGACTGAATGCTACATTTAAAAACTAAAATGCAAACTATAATGTAGAAGAAAGTAGCAGGAAGATATTCATCTGGATTTGTTCAACAGGTTTTGAAAACAGACTTTCTCGACTAATCAAAGTACCTGGGTATTAGCAGCAATCATGGCACTAAGTACTGGAGTAGTATGAAGTAGTGAGTGACTCAGAAGAAAAGAGGCAAAACACTGCATCTTAGTGACTATAAATTTTTACAACTCAGCATTTCAGCTTTTCCTTTTAGTGAAAACTGAAAATATGGAGCATTAACAAAACTCACATAGAAGTTGTGGTGATAAATCATTTAAACATATTGATCTAGGAAATAACTGCACTGTTGTTTTTTTAAAAAACAGGGCTTAAAATAGGTGATTATTTTTAAATATAACTTTGTTTCTCGTCCCCTGAAACTATTTAGTGCATTGCAAAGTCAGGAGTCTTTGTCAATAAATAATCCAAGTGGAAAAGGTAATTGGTAACTGTGTTCATTAAAAACCAGAATGGATATGACAGTTTATATGGACATGCCAGGTCCTGGCAATAAGGCAGAGTGCGGAGGTTCCAGAATTCGGAAGTTCTTTGGAACTCTAATGTCTCATCATGATAACAGTAATGGTAAGGAAACAGATACGCCACATTAACCTGCAAAGGAATGACGAAACATCACTTACACGGCTTCTTGGGGCATTTCTGGCATTTGTTAAAGCCCCAGGAGGTACCCACGGTTCCGCAGCAGTCCTCCTGCTTTGAAAGGCCAGGGAGCGCTTTGCCACACTGCAATGATGAGGTGTGAAATATGAAGGTTAATTGAGTGCAGGATGCTCCACTCGAGAGCACTGCTGTGCTTCACAGACACATTATAAAACACTTGCCTAGTTATTGACACAACTGGAGTGGAGGGGAGGATTCAGACTTCAACCCCAAACAGAGCAGAATCAACATGGCACTGAGAGGAACAAGCCTATTTCCAAGGGCTGCTTGGCATTTTTAAAATCTCCTGAAACTCTGTCACTGCTCAAAACACTGTGTGAAACATGAGTTTCCAACACCATTTTTTTATTGGGAAGAACCTTAAACTTAAAAGTTCAATAGAAACTTTGAAACTTTCATTCAAACCATCCGTTTAAGTCTCAGCTACGGATTACCAGGTGACAGAACTATAAGTGGGTGGCCCATGGATCAACCTCTGATAAGGTGGCCCAGGTCCCATCCACAAGGAGCTGTGGTCTGAACAGGACAGGATAGGAAATGACTCCTGGCTGAGCCCAGCTGGCTGGGGCAGAGACAAGTCTCCAGGCAGCCAAGCGTCTGCCCCAGAGAGGTCAGCAGTCGGGACGGTGCTAAGAGCGAGTGAGCAAGACCAAAAGGCAAAAGGTCTTGGACCTGGGCGTGGCTGGGGGGGACCCCAGCTGTCAAATGGCAAAATAAATCTCATTCCTCTGGTTAGGCGCAGGAGGTCAGGAGAGGCTGAGAGGCAAGGTCTGGAGTTAGACCAACTCACTGGAGCCAGAGGGGTCTGGACACTGGATCCTGTGCTGTGGGCCAATCCCAAGACCAGTCACACAGTGACCTGATTCCTATCGATGCTGTGCAAACTAAGCCCAGAACCCACCTTGGAAGGGCCTCTCAATGTCCATAAAAATCCTCTAAATGGTTTCCAGTGTCATCTTTCTAAAGTCAAATCTGATCACATTACTTTGCTGATCAAGCCCCAACATCTCTTGGCTGCCTGGAACCTGCCAGCTCCCCTGCATGGCAAAGAAGGTTCTTCCTGCTCTCCTTTGTCTCTGGGACTCTCCACCTCATGGCATCCATCCCCCGGGGATACCTAAGGGCTCCCATTTTCCAAATAATCTCTCTTCTCTAAAAGCTGCTTCTTCTGCTTGCAATGTCCCTCCTTTTTCCTTTGCCCAGACTTTCTTCATCCTGTGATGAAAGTCTCTCCAGGAAGTCTCCTCTCTCCTTTCTCTTTACTCCACAGCACTTTCTACACAGTTCCACTGCCTCTGTCATGCCATTAAATTAAAAGCAGATGTATCTGATTTATCTTCTTATACCAACACACAGTACACACTGCAGATGCCCAATGAACACTAAGTGAGGAAGCTCTGTGATCTGGGGGAGCCGAGCTTTGTGAAAACCAAAGGGTATCAGCAAACTCACCCAGGCTGGGGAGTGGAAGGAGGAGACATGAAGTCCAGGCAGATGGTGGCCTGAGGAGGGCAGCAGGTAACAGTCACCTGGCAGGCCTCCAGGGACAGAATTTCATTCCTGCTGGTCCCAGCTTGCAGCCTTCTGAACGAGGCTCTTGGTGACTACATGTCCAGATTGTAAAACAAAACCAGAGATGGCCTAGTACAGTTAATGAAGTTTCAGTTACATCATAGCTTTGAAGTTTTGAGGGCTTGATGGTTTTTAATGATTTAAACAGGATGTTGTGTACTTTCCAAAAGCAGTGATGAGGAAAGGGGGAGGGGAGATGGAAATAGAGGGGTAAGGGACACAGGGAGAACCTGAGGAAGAAAAGTTTATCCTGGCTAGATTTATGGAGTTCCCGGACCCCTTCAGCTTAATCACAGAAAGCTTAAATCTGAAATAGGAAGCATGGAAGAAGGAGCAGGAAATGGTGCTCCAAGCATAAGCCCAGAATCAAAATGATTATGCCAAGCTCACAGAGGTCTCTGCGGTGGCAGTCGGCTGCCAAGACATACTTCATGTTTATTTCCGTTTTTTTCAAATTTATGGAAGACACCGAGGGCCATCCTATGTCCATCACTCTTCTACCGGTCTCTTAATCAAGCAAAAACGCTCGACACTTGTTGATTTTATATGCTCAAAACTTTAGTAGCAGTTAAAATCTAATTTTCACCTTGGGTTCCTAGAACATTTTATTTGGTAGGGCAAAAATAAATCATGTCTCTCTACCAGGCCTCCCAAAAGGTAAAAGGTTTTCATTACAGGATTCAGGCTGCTTTATCCTGTAGCTTTGTTTTTACAGGTCCATAGCCAAGAGCAGCACAGCCCTCCAAATCGATTAAATAAATGGCAGCAGGGGTGGTACCACAACACTGTGTGTTCTTTGCAAACTGGGTCTGCATAGTTTGAAAACCAGCTGCAGGATGGAGCAGGCTCTTTAAGAGACACAAGGCTTTTGCAACTACCCCTTAGGCTTTTCAGCACAAGGAGGTCCCACTAGCCTGAGGGCTCTCTGTGGCCACACCCAAGGCTCTCACAAGAGAGACTCCATGTCACCACTAAGTCTGAGCAGGACACAGGGAGTCCCTACAGCCCAAGAAGAATCTCCTCTCCTCTCACCATAAACCACACTGGGGAGAGTGACAGAATAAGATGAGGTCAGCATGCAGAAGGCATGTCCTTTTCTCAGACTGGTAACCTGTGCTTCTCCTCCAAGAGACAATCACCTGGACACAGACAGCCTAAATGCTTGTTAGGCAGACACTGGGGAATTTTTCTTAAAAACATAAATGGAAGTTCTCCAACATCAATGATTCACCACATTTCAGAGAAAACTTGTGTCTCATTTTAAGTTCTATCTCACGTACAATCCATCAAGAAGATGTACTAAATGTACAACGTAGTGATTTCCAGACAGGAGGAAAAACCTATCCTGTCAAGTAAACATGTACAATGGTGCCTCAAATGGCTCCTACAAAATGGCTCTGCAACCTTGGGCTGCAGACGAGGGGTGACTGGCAGTCCACATGTCCAAGCTAGGTGTCAGCAAAGGAAACAAGCCACCTAGAGCAGCAAACAGAAGCAGGAAGATGCAGGTACCCAGTTGCTATGAGAATCCCAAGAAGAAAGTAGGGATAGTAAGATGTTGCAGCACTTAAGATGAAAGCACTTAAGAACTATTTCCAGCACTTAAGGTGAAAAATCGTAAGAAAAGAGGCTTCAACTCAATATGCAGATTAAGCAGGTGACTCCTTCAACTATTAATGTTCCTCAACAATAGAAGAGATGTTGACATCTTTACTGGAAAGAGGCAGAGGATCACCTCTCAGGCACCCCCAATATCCAAAACAAACAAAGTCTCTGGTTTTTGCCAGGTCAAGGGTTGTTCAGTATATGTATACTAACAGGTTGCATTACTTGACTTAGGAAATGAAAATAACCATGCACTAGAGCCTCAAGGTTTTCTGTTGCTCTCATGTCTAAGTCAGGACTGTTACTGGGCAGACATGCTCCTAAGCATCGCATTTATCTTACTCCTCCCTCCTATCAATGTCTCCAGAGATGCTCCTCAAGTCTAAGCCTCCGCCTCCAGGACTTACACAAACTGAACAGCAAAGAGAAAAACAAATAGAACTGCTCCCAGCCCTGATGTGTGGACTCGCTATGATTTGTCGAAAATGTGGTGCATGAAGATAACTCGTGAGCCCTTCCTATCTTCCTCTCTGTACTGAACTAAGAAGGTAGGCTACTGATGCAGCGTCGCGATTCCTCCACAAATAGCCATGTTAGAACCTCTACAACACAAAGTTATTACAAGCAATGTTGTCAACTTTTGAACCTAGGTACGTTAACAATGCAAGATAATGTACTTTTCCATATTTTGACCTGACTGAGAATCCCTATCTGCAGGTCTGAACCTTGGTATTGAAGTAATGCCCTGGCCCTCTGATACTCAAAACCAAGCTGTGATTCCAGTTGTGTTCACATCTCCCTATAAGGATAAGAACATATTTTATGGTTTAATATGCAGTCAAGGCAATTTCTGTCCACTGGAGTTGTTTCAGAGATGAATAATAACTTGAAGAGGTTGTGATAGATATTGGAGTGTGATTTACAAAGATTTCATTTTCATACTTAAAATTACCAATACCTATACTATCCTCAACCCCATGAGTTTTGCTATATTGTGCCAGTTTCTGGGGAAGAAAAATCCAGCAGGGAGGAAAAGAAAAGAGTACTTACCTGCAGTCAGCAGGCCCGGATAAAGTCCCAGCACTCTTTTAGGAGCTGTGAGACATTTAGTAGATCTTCCAACCACTCTGGGCTAGTAATGGGACCATAGGACAGTAATTCTGACATTACGGGACATTGAATGATACATGTTCTAATGGATGCTGCCTTGACCCCATCAGCCCCAAATGTGGACATTAGCTAAAGGTGAACTTCTGAGGTATGTTCTGCACCAGGACTCAGCATTTGAAAAGCAGAGTGAAGGCTGCTTTCCAGGCCCCACCCACTCCAGCACCCCATGGGGTGTAATCTATAATCAAGGTTGAAGAAGGACACATTTATTAAGTGTTCAGATATTTCATTAGTAAAAGGGTCCGTCCCTGAAGATGGCCACCATGCCAAGGACCTACTATTTAGTCTCATACTAAAAACTCATAATACTGAAATACCATTATGAATTGTCCCAATCATGTATAAAACCTGCTTCATTTCATTGTCAGACACCATTCTACAGTGAAACATATATTTTGAGTTTTAATAAGGGATGATTCTCAAAGAGAAAAAAGCACCAGAGCCAAAGGCACAAATAAACAAAGATTAAAATATCCAAGTCATGTTACAGGGCAACCTTAATATAAAATGGGTTTGCCTGACTGGGTTTTTACCTGCGCGCTTGAACGGCACTTATAATGCCCTAACTGCAGGCACACACAACAAAGGTTAATAAAGGGTTTTATTTATAAGGGAAGGAGAAATAGCGTAGTGAATAACACAAGGGGAAGAGAGGGATACAGATCTGTAAATATCCTACTAGTTTCTTGGCGCTGGAACCCAACAGTGCGCTAAGAGCTGACTCCCAAGGAAAAAAGGACTCCCAAGGCCCACGTGTCTGCTTTTATATTCAGCCTGGCTGCTTAACTCCACCCTCAGGTCCCAGTGATCCGCTCTTCGATAATGACCTTATGGGATTTGTAGTTTTTGGATTTTGTAGGTTTGGAATGGGGGTTGAAGTCCATAACCTATTTGTATAATCCATTTAGGAGAGGACAGATTTTGAAAATGCTCCTAGGGATTTCACATAAAAGAAGACAGAAGGCTGACTCGTGCAACTCTTCAAAAGCCTCCAGAACTGTGTTTATTCGGGAGCTGAAACAAGCAGAGACTCAACGACTGTACTAGGGAGAGATTCCGAAAAGATGGAAGAGCTCTAGAAAAGACCAGGACCCACCCCCACTTGTGGAGGAGCAACCCTGGCAGTGGGGTGGGGGGAAGAACAGAAGAGGACAGGCCAGGTAGGAAGGAAGAGAGCAAGCAGGTAGGGAAAGTCAGAGAATGGGTTAAGCCTTGGAGAAATTTCCAAATTTGAGACTAGAATGGCAGTTAGAGATCAAAATTGCTGAAGAGACAGGAGAAAGGAAGCAACCCAGTTCTATTTTTCAAAGTAAAAAGATTGCTTTCCTTAAATATTTGGCATCTTTGAAAAAATGACAAACAGAAATACTGATAAAGAGGAAAGAGAGGTGGAAGAGGAAAAGAAGAAAGTTTTTATAAAAGTACAGCTCTCCGGTACTTATGCTTGTAAGTTTAAAAAAAAAGAGAATTATTCAAGTAAGAGACATTAATGGGAGAAAAAAGAAATAAATGACATTTAATGTAAACATCAGAAGACAAAAATATGAAACTGGCTAATTATTAAAGGCCCACTGGCCATTCTTCTCTCTCCCCCACAAATGCTGTCCCAACACAGCAACACCCAGGCGTCTCTATGTCTTGCAGTTTGCACTTCATGAATATGAAATTGACCTTTTTCCACAATAATATTTCCTCTGTGCCCAGTAAGAACCAGTATAAAAATGACCCAGAAATGAGTAAATAATAAGTAAATAAACCTGTGCTGGACAAACACAGGTCCCCATCCTCACTTTACCAATCATCACTTACATGAATACGGGTAAAATTGCCAATCTCTCTCTGCACATTTCCTCCTTTACAAAAAAAAAAAAAAAAAAAAAAAGGAACTAAAAATATCCACTTTCACAGTTTTTTTAAGAGGACTGAGGGAATCCATGTGAGACAGATTCTACACTTGAGAGACCTATGGGCCAGCTTGCCCTAGACACTGATCAACAGTAGACCTTCCAGGGCCTCCCTGGTGGTGCAAGGGGTTGAGCACTGCACTATGAAGCTATCACAGCTACGGCAGCACAAGTTCGATCCCCGGCCAGGGAGGTAACCCACATGGGCGCAGCAGACCTCTCTCACCTGTCTCACCCGCAGCTTCCCTCAGCAAAATTCAGTAGATCTGCCCATTCTGCTCCTCACTCTGTCTCTGGTGAATCCTCTCACCCCTGCACCTCTGGTCTGTACCCCAGTTCTTGTATGCATAAATCTTAAAAAAAAAAAAAAAAAAAAGGCTTCCTCCAGGCACCTTGTTTAGAAACCTGGGTTTACTTAACAAAGGCAGGTAATCAAATAGTTACTCAATATACAATGTCCCAGATTCATCTTACAGATATGTGTAAAAATAATTCAATTAGACAAAGATATAAGAAAAAATAAAGAAGATATTAAGATTTGCTTAAAATGTTCAGATTTTAGAAAAATGTTCTGGCCAATAAAAAGGTCCAGGAAATAATTACTGTGGATGATTTCTTTCTTTCTTTTTGCCTTGAAAAGAAAAGTTTATTGAGGAAAAAAAAAAGGAGGATAAAGAATAAAGACTCCCAGGTAGATGGCACCTGGGAGGGGCAAGAGAGACCTTGTGGATGATTTTAATTATACAAATTTCATTTCAGTTCTGCTCAAAACACACCATAGTATTACTGGATCATAATAATTCAAAGAGTTACTATCAGTGTTCAAGGAACATAGGATTCACTTTGGGGACATCAAGAGCCTTCTTGTCATGTGGCACATCTTGGTTCCAGACGACCAAGACCACAAATCCAAAATAGCTGCACCTAGTCTGCATCCTCTGCCCCCAAATGTTGATGGCCCCATAACAAAACACCACAGAACATGGAGCTCCCCAAGACAGGCCTCAGAAAATGTCTCTGTATCTGTTCTTTCTGCTGATGTTACGGATTCAATTATTGTGTGTCCTGGCCCCCAGATACATATTTGAAGCCCTTACCCATAATGTGATAGTATTAGGAGGTAAGGCTTTGGGGAGGTGATGAAGTGATATCACAAGGGTGGAGCCCTCATGATAGGCTGAAGGTCAGAAGAAGAGAAGAAGACCAGAGCCCTTTCCCTCTCTGTCATGTGAGAAGGCCGCTCTCTAGAAGCCAGGCAGAGAGCCCTGCCAGGAACTCAGCCCAGCCACCTTGATCTTAAAAGTCCAATTTATTTTATTTCTTTTCTTACAATGTTTACTTTCTTTTCTAGGTGTAGTCCCCATAGGTCCACCACCAATTCACCCACGCACCATCAAAATAGCCCCTTAATAAAAATTTAAGGAAAGATTAAGTGCTCATATTCACTGATGTGCCTAAGTTCTGTCATTTATGAAAGCTCCAGTGTGGGGAGGAGGGGAGCCAAGGAATGACCAAGAAATGGTTTCCCGTGTCAACACAATCCTATGAAGATCCAGGTTTCTTAGTTGCTCTAGCCTGCCAGGTTCATCCACTGGATTCCTGACGACACCTGTTTCCCAGCTCCATCACCATCCTCTGACCTGGATCCACCGATCAGTGATGACCACAAGGAGCCTCCTCCTCCTGACCCCACCTCATACCCAACCCTCTCCTATGAGCCTGTATTCACAAAAAAGGCAGCTCTACTTGCCTGAAAACATCCATGGCTCTTAGAGGGCTCCTTCTAATTATAAAAAACAATTATGTGAATACAGACATGCAAAAATCACAAAGTATTCAAGAGAGACATCAAGATGCACATTTTGTCAAACTTGAGTTGTGGCAGCAAACCCAGAGTTTGGCTTCCGCCAGACATTAGAAAGTGACATGGTCACTCAACCCGCACTTCACACATGTCCCATAAATCACTCTACCTATGCAGCTGCCACACTCACTACCATCCAGAAGCTCTATTCCAAAGTCCTGGCACAAAACTTTGAGGTATCTGGCAAACAGAAGCTATGCCTTTAGTGCTCTGAATCTGGTTAAGGAATGGGAATTCCATTTATGGAAACCTTGGACTCCTTTCTATAACAACCAGAATGAGGTTCCTTATGGGGAAATTCTCACTGTAAATAACTATTGAACCACTCCATTTTCTATCACAGCTCCTCACTGTTCCAATCATCTAGCTTTTCACCATGATAGACACAGACCCACTCTGGCAACAAGACTTTTGCCCATCTTCTTAGCAAAATGGTATATTTCTAGCCTCTGGAACAACTATGACTCCAAATTAAACTGGAAAGCCTCATTAGAGCTCTTCCTTGTCTACTCACTAGAACATTAAATATGCTTACTTCTATGTGCCAGTAAGGAAAAGAGCCCAGGTCTCTGAAACCTATCACTAATGCAAATAGAGCAACATATTTGATCAACTTGTCCTAAAGGCCCAATATCATAAAGGAGAATATTGTACAGCAGACCACTGGCAGGGTAACAGGCATTGTCTCATAAGAAGAGGAAAATGCTTAAATACTTCCAGATTTCTAGAAGAACTTGTAAAAAATTTGCTTTGGCTTGAGCAGAACATTCTTTATAGGCAAGGTTTTCTTTCTTTCTTCTTTTTTTTTTTTTTAAGTCCACCCAGCTTTCTTTTATTAGAGTAATTAAAACAATGTTAGGCATTTTGGGTATCTGATACAACCATAATCCTCTGATATTTCAGGCTATTGATTTTACAAAGTATCTACTGTGACTAGGGCATTAACTGCTGGAAATGTATCCACACTGATTTCTGACAGTGTATTTGTTTAAAGCCTGCTGAAGCCAAACCATGGGCTTCAAGGAATTCCAGACAACTACTTTAGTTTATGAAATAGTATTTTAAAAGTTACACTGAGGCAAAAATGGCTTTAAAGTAACATACAAGGGGAAAAAGTCTTAAGGGTGAAATGTACAACTCGACTGATACCTTTTTCTAAAGAAATCATCAAATTGGTGCCGCCTATTTTCTCCACCTCGATGGTGATTTGAGCATTTCAACAGTTAGCTCTACCAGGTTGTAATAGGTGTCTTCTGTAATTTTTAAATTGCAGGAAGACCACAATTATTGCTGTGATAATATTTTGCCATAATTCCAGATAGATTTTCCTTGTAGCAAAACAGCACAAACATATCCAAAAAATAATCCTAGTGATAGACTGTGAGGTGAAATTTTTCTCAATTATGTATCTAAAATGACAGACTCATTTAGTTAAAGAAGGAAATAATTATGGAACCATATACAAGGCCATTATTACTATGTCAACCAGACCACTCTGAAAATGATAAACATAAATGCCTGTTTTCCCCAATGCTTATTTCTCCAACTGATTTAAGAGAAACTTTCTGTTTTAAGCTTCACTGCTTGTATGTTTCTGTTTCTGAAAAGAACAAAAACTATTTTGGGTCTGGTAACACTAGGTAAATTGTAACACGTGCCTCATTTTGTCAAGCTTTCTGTTTTCCTGTGCCTCATCCAAGTATATAGAACTCAAAACTAATAATTACCTGTGGTTTGGTCATAAGTAATGTAGAAAAACCCAAAGTCACAAATCTTCATGGGGTTTTAGTTCCTGGAGCAGGGAACCAAGCTGCCTTGTGCACACTCTTATATACTTGTGGCAGGAATTTACTGCTCAACCCAAAAGCCACTTGCTTCCTCTCATATCCCAGCTCCCTAAATGTATTAGCCCATCTGCGCTGACATAACAGAATACCACAGGTTGGGCAGCTTACACACCAGACATTCCTTTGCTCACAGCTCTGGAACCCAAAGTCCAAGATCAGGGACATATGGTCAGTTCTGGCAAGGACTCTCCTCCTGGTTAGGGATGCTACCATCTTGCTGTGCCTGCCCATGGTGGGAAGAACTCCTTCAAACATCTCTTATTATAAGACACTACTCCTATCTTATCAGGGTCCAACCCTTATGATTTCTTCTAATTGTAATCACCTCCTTTTAGACCATCTCCAAATTTGACTTTTAGATAGTCACACTGGGGGGTTACAACTTCAAGACAGGAACCGGGGCAGAATGGGAGCACACCTTAATCCACATCATGAACAGGTAGATCAGGTGATTCGTTACGAACAATGGGCTGTGGGGGAAGTAATGAGTGTCCTGGACAGCATCTCTCTTGCCCTGTTGCAAGAAACGAGACCACCTAGTCCTTAAAGAGCAGCTTTAATATGGTAGAATCAGCACCCTATCTGAGGTCCTGTAGGCTAAGTGGCCCCCTGCTCAACTAGAAATCTGATCCCTATAAAATACAGGTTTTTGTTGCACTAATTTATTATTAGGGCACAATCTAGCCTAACTGGAATAACACCCATATTTACTGACTACTTACCTGGGGCCAACCCTGACCTCAATTCCTAAGTGGACCTGCCCTAATGAAATGCATGAGTTTGGCAAGAAGAAAAAAGAGGCACAAAATCTATAAGTCTTATTAAATTAAAGTGGTCTGATAGGATTATAAACACACTAGGAATTCAGCAAGGAGCGCATGCTATGGGTTAAAAGAACAGGAAGACTTTTGGGGGAATCAGCGTTTAAAAGTCTCAAGTATGACTGGTCTGGGTCACTCTAGATATTTATCATATCTGATATTTGTAATTTTTTTTGTCCATAGATTATGTGCTTATATTAGTGTCAGTGGTATCTCAGACAGTGAAGAAGAAGAAAGATGTCGGAAGCATCACAGTCAGAGAACTATAATGCTAAAAGCAGCATTGGTAGTCTTCCGAGTTAATTTAGTTATTTGAAAAGTAGAGAAAATGAGGGCCAGAGATATGGAGAGCTCACGAAAATGGAAAAAGCTATGAACTTGTAAACACCAACATAAAGTAGTTTTCATGTCTTAGAGTCTTGAGTTTTACATAGTAAATAAGAGGCAAGAATATTCTTTGTTTTGAAGTTATTTTAAAGATCAAGAAAGGTCACTAAATGTGAATGTTCTTGATCGACTATCAATGTTATAGAGGCAGTCTTCCTAAGAGTCTTGCCCCATGGAATATTAAGATTATATTCTTAACAACTCCATCAAACTTTACACATTCAATACCAGTCCTCTTTAAAGTGATCTTGAAAGCATTGCTGTCTTGGTTCAAAACATTTACCACTCCTTTGTTAGAAATTTACAATTATTTCAGGACTGAAAAACATTATTTTAAATATTCTCCATGATGGCAAATCCCTGTTGGCTGGAGGTTGAAGTGACCATTGTTCATTTTCAGATTCTTAGAACAGAATCACTGAATGGGCTGCAGAAGATCAGGAAAAAGAGTCATTTTCCTGTTAGCTCACAATCTAGTTCTGAAAACAATCCCTTCAAAACAAGTTCCAGAACTGTTTGCTTAATTAACATCAGTATCAAATGCAGTTTCATAAAGAGAGCTTGTTGAAACAATCACATCTCATTTACAAAAACAGATAAGAAAGACAAATGGAAGGTTGAAAAAGAAAATGCAACAACTGTCCTTAGTGCAGAGCCTAGCAGAGTGGGGCAGGGGGCTCACTGTCTCTCTCAATACAAGGCAGGATTGCTTTTCTCATTACAACTTTATGGGTCAGATACTGGAGGATTTTTTTTTTAATTAATCTAGGTGATTCCACTTCATTTGAACAAATCTCAGTTCCCAAGGGATATCATACAGACTGAGTCAAGATGTCTCATACTCTAAGCATTATTGTAATGTATAAAGCCTAAATCAACCATCAACTCAAGCCATGGTTTCTTAAAACTACTTTCAACATGGTGAGAACCATCATCTTCCAAGGTAGCAACCCCCCAATCTACCCACCTTGCCAGTATCAGAAGTGATGTCACATCCTTCCATTCTGAACTACCCCACACTTATTTCCAATGAATATTCCTATGCAAAATCAGAAGTCTAATTATTAATAGGTATGTTATTTTAGTGAGTCCCACAGGTAGAAAAGACAGAAATGTGATATTCCATGTCATGATAAAGGCATTTTCATTGCCAATAAAATAGCAAACATTTGATAGGGCAGCTTTGGGAGGGACCTGAAGGGCATAAACCTTCTGGTCTGTAAAACAGATCAGAGAGAGTGAGCCCTGTCGCTGGCAGACTGGGTGGTGCCCAAGAGGCACTGGCTGGGGAAAGACTGGATAGTAGGCAATAGGAGGGTAACGTCTGGGTCATAATCCTTTAATCCATTTTCTAAAGCTCTCCACTTTAGTTCTAAGAATCTGTATTTTGATTATCCTCATGTCTCAGTCCCTCATCCTCAATCCAAATAAAATGATCAGATCTCCCCATCACTGGCAGAAGCCCAGCGACAAGCAGACGTGTTCACTTCCACATGTAGTGCTTTGCCCTTTGGGATCTTATCCTTGTCTTCCCCGACCTTCTCAACTCCCAGGAACAGTCAATCTGAAAGATGCTATTGGGGCAACACCAGCCATACCCCAGGCACCTGCCACTGAGACACACATGACACCTTCCGCAACACCTCCTGTCATCGACACAGGTGAGCTTTAGCAAGGATGGCCATTTTGGAGTCACTGGGGAAAAGCAGACTTGCTAACACTCAATTAAATATTTCTCTGATTATGCCAAAGGAGTACTTGAGTGTGGCACTGAAGAAAAACCCAGATGGCATAGGAAGTGTCTAGGATTAAGGACTTATTCCACCCGAACGAGGCCAAGCTTCAGTAAATACATCCCAACAGGACTCTTGGTCATGGAGAATGCAGATGTTAGGAGGCTAAGCCTGCCTTCCCAAGTCACTACCAACAGCACTGTCTCTAGAGGATGAAGGCCAACTTCACTTGGGAGGACCATGGCCCCCAGACCAGGTGACATGGAAACGGCAAAGGAGAGAAGGCACTCACACAAAGGTACCACGGCTGACCCAGCCAGGCTGACTTGGTCTCCTTCCCACATCATAGGTAACACACAAGAGAGGCCAAGTGTTTTTGGTAAAATGATTTACAGGTATTCTTTAAACTTCTCAGCTATTTACATACCTTATGGATTGAATTTAGGGAAATAACCAGTGGGAAAAGCATGACAGTGATTCTGGTATTATCCATGCCAGAATAAAACTAGTTTCTCATCACAGATTTAGGTCTCACCCCATTACAGTGGGAATGACAGACAATAAGCAGAAATTAATACCTCACCTCCCTTAATGGAGCAAAAAATTCATTTACCATCACTGAGATTTTGAAAGGCTGCCCGTACGTCTTTATGCCTCTATCTGTCCATTCATCTGTAATCTTCCTGCCATGTGGAACTGACCGGCATGGCATCTGCTTCCCTACTTTCTCACTGGCTTCTGTGTGGTGAAAACAAATATTTTTCATGAAAGTCCTATGACAGAAGTAGTAAGGCTTTTTTAAAAAGCACTTACAGCCATGTAATTAGGAGACTTCCCACTTTGATGAACTCACACTTTCCTATTAATTGCTCCATGATGTCTATTTAAAAAAAAATTAAACAAAGGTTAAATGTATCTGTTTGAACTCTTTCCTCTCTCTCCTCTGTGTGTGTGTGTGTGCGTGTGCATGCATGTGCACACACAGTTCCACAGTTCCAGTGTAAAGTTTGTAGCTGGAGGGTATTAATAGTATGTATCTGTCAAAAACAACATCAACAACAAAACCTATCTCTAGTTAAACAAACTTTTACTTCCAGGGTCCAATCTGCTTCCATTTTTCCTGTCCAAAAAAAAAAATGGTTGGATCAACTTGTAGAAGTTCTAAGAAGATTCCAACAGTTCTCATGTCACTTTGATTCAAATTGACCCCACATCTTATTTACATGATTGATAATTAAAGGAAAGAAAGGCTTTTCTCCAAGGATTTTGCAATTTCACATCAAACTTGACCCTTTATTTTCTTCCTACTCCATAAAATATGTTCTTTTGTAGTGTATTAGAGAATTATATCTTCCAGGTTTTTTTCCCCTTGCTTTTTCTTAACTGTTAGGGGAATTTTACAGTTGCAAGTTATAAAAGTGGATTTAACTGATCTTCATTTGACCTTCTAAAATGATCTTCTCTCTTGTTTTTTACACCTTTTTCAGGTTTTCTAATATTTCTGTTTTTCTTAATCAACTCAGGTGATTGTATGTGGCATTTTCTCCATTTCCAATAGGAAAGTCTTAAGGACTTGAATGTTTTTGTCTTATCCGTTAATGTCTATAGCTAAGTAAGCAGCATGTGTCTGTGTGTAACAAAGCAAGTTTACATGGTCACAAAACCAGGCGATGGCAATGGGCCTTCATGCCAGACCCCTGACCTACAGAGTAATTGTGGACTCTTTTCAGACAAGGTCTTTTCATACCATCTGGTATCATTAGATCACTGTGAATGTTTGTTTTCCCAGAAATTGGACAATAAGTAAAACATGCTTGAAACAAAAACTCGACCACATAAATTTTAAATTTAGGTCACTGTGAAGAGAACCAATTTAAGACAAAGGATACCCCATACAATGAAACAGAATGCATATTCAGTGTCCCAGTGATGCAAAAATAGACCAGAAGAGTATTTTCTGAAGTCTGGCCTCTCCTTGGAAATTAAAAGCGGCATGAAAATGTTAAAATTTTAAGCACTTGAAAACATGAGATTATCCTGAAAGTAGTTAGTAATGGCACCTAGTAATGTAATTTATAATTTGGCCTAATACAGTAAGTAAACTCTCAGAACTGTTCTCAAATGTTTTTGGAGGATCACTATTTATATATTATTTTTAAAATCCCTACATACATACATATGTATGTAACTGTATATGTGTGTGTGTATATATATCCAGGTAGCAGAGATACCTAACTTTGTTCTTATCCCCCCTTCCCAATTCCCTTCCTGTAGCTTCAATTCTGCAGTCATCTTTCTAGGGTTTAGTTTTGTCAGTTCCTTTTTTCCTCTATGTATCTTCCATGTATGAGTGAAATAACTAGTATTTGTCTTTCTCCTGACTTTCTTATTTAGCATAATTCCCTCCAGTTCCATACGTTTGTCACAAATGGAAAGACTTCATCTTTTTATAGCTGAGTAATGGTTCATCATGCAGTATCCAATCATGTCTATGGACCACATCTTTTTAATCCTTCTTCTGTTGTTCAGCTCTTGGGTTGCTCCCATAACTTGGCTACTGTAAATAGTGCTGCAGAGAACATAGGAGTGCACCTATCCCTTCAAATTAGTGTTTTTGCATTCTTCAGGTAAATACCTAGGGGTAGAATTGCTACATCAAGTCGTAGCTCTATTTTTAATATTTTGAGGAACCTCCATGCTGTTTTCCATAGGGGCTGGATGAACCAGTCTGCTGTCCACCAACAGTATGTGCGGTTCCCTTCTGTCCCGTCTGCAATACAAACCCAAGAAAAGTCCTCTGTTCTCATGAATTTCTCTACTATCACTATGTCTATTCACCAACCACTGAGTTTTCATCATTAACGCTCTTAATCTATCCCTAAAACAGCACTAGACTCCCAGGTTGATACTCACGTGCACACCATTCTTGAGGTAAATTCAAGGATGGAACCGCTTCAAACAAAGATGTAGTTACACATCTTTACCTCAGAATACCCCACCCATGCAAGTTAATCAAAGCAAGCAATTATCTGATCTCTGAAGCAAGGAAGTTCAAAATATTCCAACTCATCACCATCTTTTTCCTCTCAACAGCCCTTAATCAAATCCTGATGTGTGATTCTTCACAAAACTCCCTGCGTTCATATCTTTATTTTCGGCATTACTTCTTAGATTAGACCCTGGCCACCTCACAGTTGCACTAAGAACAGCTCTTCTTCCCTCATGTCTACCATGCCCACCCCACCTACTCAACTCATTCATTCAAATGTTGAAACTCAAAATCACTCTCTAAAAAATTTAAAATATGTGAAGTTGTGGCTTTAAAGTTCAGCTTAAAATTATTCTACTCATAAGTCTGGGAAATTTTAACTTCTCCCCCCTTTTCTCATAAGAAATTTTCACATATGCTGAGATATTCAAAGAAGACTAGCTTACCTACCCCTCAGTCCACCATTCTCCCAAATTTGCGGAATTTGTGGGCAAAACATATTTGAAAGTAAATTATAGGCATCATGGCATTTCATCCCTAAAATTATTTTTATTCTCAAGATTAAAGGAATTGACCAACTATCATTATCACACATTTAAAAAAACAAAAATTTTTTAAATATCTACTCTCTAGTCCATATTTAAACTTCCCCAATTTTCCCCAAATGTCTTCTAGAGCTGGCCTTCAGTATTTTAAAACTAGGATTTGATTAAGGTCCAGGCATTCTATTTGTTGTGGAGTCTCTTTCTAGAAAAATCTTTACTTTTTTCACAATACCATTTCTTTTTTTTTTTTGCATACAAGAACTGGGGTGTAAGCCAGAGGTGCAGGGGCTAAGAAGATTCACCAGAGACAGAGTAGGGAGCAGAGCAAGAGGATTTAACTGCTAAGGGGAGCAGTGAGTAAGATAGGAGAGATCTGCTGCACCATATGTGGGTTAGTTCCCTGGCCAGGGATCAAACTCAGGCTGTAGTGGTGATAGTGCTGAGACTTAACCCCTAGGGGAGGTCCTCATGATATTATTTCTTAAAGAAACTTGGCAATAATATTTGATGAACCTGAGGATGCATTTGTGTGTCTGATATTTCTTAGCTTGTCTCTTTACTCTTAGTATTCTATAAAGGCTTAATTAGATACAGGTGAAACATTTTTGACTGGATGTTTTGAGAATGAGGTGTAAAGTTCATGCTTCATCACACGAAGAGGCACATTAATGCTTCTCATTCCACTGTATCAACGATTCTGGGTTTCATCAGATCATCGAGGGGGCCTCATGTCATTTCTACCTTGTACCAAGTCATCTGTGTTGTGCTAGGCCTCGGGCTCAGGAAGCTTCGTATTTATTCAGACACCTAGTAAGAATTCAAAGCTATTCTACTCGTATCTTCTAGCACTTCCTCCTTATAGATTATTTTGCAATATTCTCTTTCCTCTGTTTACATACTCTCCCTCCTTTTCTCTGTAAGCTTTGGTTTCTAACTAATCATCCATTTTCCTTCTCCAACCAAGCATTTTCTGAAATTCTGCCATATGAAGCTTCAGTGAATTTAAATAATCACAGTTCAAGTTGGATAATCACAGTTCATGTTTGATTTTGAACCCTGAATTTACTGCCTGATTATTACAGTGTACCACAGGAACAAGGGCTATTTTTTGCCAAATTTATTTTGCATGTGATATCTCATATTAACACATCGACGTAGATCTCCTTACTGAAGACTCTATAGGAGTAAAAATCTCAGTCATTTAAATCTGTAGCTATTGCAAGTATTCTCACTGAGCAAAGCAGTAACAAGCATTTATGCAGTTGGTTTTGCATGCATTTAGAAATCTACTTAGGAGTCCTATGATATGGTGGCAGAGATAAGAGGCTGGACTCACCACCTCCATATGCTCAAAACTCAACTACAGCAGAACAAGGTCTTTAATCCCTAAAGGGGAAATGGACAACTAGAGCACACATCAGGAGAGTCTTCAGAAAAGGGCAAGAAAACTAACTCAACAGCAATGACACAGATGCCAAGGCAGTAGAGCCCAAGAGGGAAGGGCAGCTGCTGTACGGAGCACACCTACAGTTGTGGACTGAGGCACATCCCGCACTGGGGATTTGAGAGTGCCGTGCTGGATAAGGGGTTCATGGAGTTGGCACCCAGGACCTAAGATGGAGAACTAGAGGAGCACAGGCAAGTGACGATTATTAGCTGGAGCCTGAAGCTCTCAAGACAGAATAGCTGGAGCCTGCACCTGCAGGAGAGCCAGGTCTGGTCACCAGTATCTCCTCTTCACAAAGAAGACTCCTGTTTGCAGCACAAGGTGGTGATGTTCAAGCCATACATCACCTCTCCATACCCAGCACTGACCAAGACAACTGGACACTTTCACTTAGCAGAGTTTTAGCTTCTTAACAACAGTCACAAACATCCCAGGATAAGCCTTGGAAAAGAGAACAGCTCTCAGCTTGAGGCCTGTCTCAAACACAACCCATGCCAGCACCGATGCCAGTGCTCAAGCACAGCCTGGAGGTGGACGATGACGACACCACGTGAGACACAAGATGGTAGAGCAGCCTGAGAGGTAGGGTCATGGTGCACGGCACAGTAGGAGGTGAAAACCTGGATGCTCACTGGAGGGGAGCTTCAGTGCCCTCCTTCCGGGTTCTTTTCTACCAATGCAACCCCTTGCCAGTCTTAGTTATTGCATTATCTCAGTAGGGACAAAGGCAAGCACCTGAAGTCTGTTCCCAACACCATCCATAAACACTGAAAATGATGAGACAGAAGAACACATCACAAAGCCCGGCAAAAAAAAAAGTCTTAACCAGCAGAACTGCAGAATATGCCTGAAGATTTCAAGGGAGTAGTTCTAACGGTGCTCACGGAACTTTAAAAAATGGATGATACATGACATAAAACAGCAACAGAATAAACACCAAGAGACTCTCAGACAATGACCATCAGAACTAATGGACCTGAAAGAATGTTCTGACTGAATTCAAAATCTACTTACACCTTTCTGTGGCTATTCTTACAAACCAGCCACGACAGGAAAACACAAATGTTTTCAAACATCTTTGGAGGAAACATTTTATGAACTATGCACTGTTTGCCTATAATGTGTTTTTTTTTTTAATGCCTGGATCATCCTAGTTGTAATAATAAATGGGGCGATCATAGATTTTTCTATCTCCCCCCAAAAAAAATTGCTGTCAATGTTTTTTACAATAGGTATTTACCATTAGTATTTTTACTAATACAATGTCTTAGTAACTACACTTGCAAAGTGAATTAAGAATTGAGATTGCTGTCTTGATCTTTCAGACTAAAACCCTTACAAGTATTCAGGTAATGTAAAACCACTGCACTGAGTTTGAGTCCACCAATTGCACAATTTGTTTTGACTGTACCGCACAGTTTAGCCTTAAAAGTAAACAATTTGCTTTTATCCTTTCTAGTTAGCCATCATCTGACTGCTATTACACAGAAATATTAAGTCTATTAATATCTCATTTTCTTGGTTTTCTCTCATCATCTCTGTTCCAACTCTAAAACTAGTGAGGAAGACTGGCACGATGTTTGAAAAGGACCAGCTTTTTCCTTTCTCTGTGGCCGACCTAAGCAGGGTTGACGCAACAACATGAGCTAGCCTGGAGTCCATTTATGAAGTACATGAAGCTTCTCTTCAGTCCCACTGACTCTATGGAAACCTGCGCTGAGCACAAGAACCACCTTCACTTCTGAGCTTAATTTAAATTGATGACGTTTCCTCTCCAAGAAGCATTTGCCTTGATCCTGATCTTCATTTGAGGAACGCAAAGGTCCAAGAAACCTTCCTTTACAAACAGGTCCATGGGTCAGTTTGCCAAGCCCATCTCTAAAGAGTGATTCTACCAAGTCTGAACTTCTTATTAAAATGAGACTGTATCTGCAGTGCCAGACTGAAATGGCAGGCAAAGCACTTACCTGTGACCCAGTAGTTTCCTGGAAGCACCGGCCCAGCTGCGTCTTTGCAGCCACAGGGTAGACGTGAGGAATGACTTGCTGGTGGGAATATGTGGAATGGACTGTCTGTGTCTTCTGGACAGGATGTCCTTGGTATGAGACTTGGGACTGGCTTGGCTGAGCCTCCTTTACCTTCTGGCCTGTTGGGCCATCAATTCTTGAAACCTGGTGTATCTGGACTGAAGCTTCCGGAGGGTGCTTCACGTGAATATTGACTATGTTGGGAGGAAACTTCACTAAAACAGATTGGGGGGGAACATGTTACACGTGGGTAATTAATATACAAGTCAGGATGTGAATCGGCATGCAAGTAAATTCCATACATACACACCATTCTCACGTGAACATTTATTACACATACGGTAGATTACACATGTAGAGTATATATCTTTCGCCAGTCATCAAAATTCTTGATGATAAAACATATCCTCAAAAACTAGACCTGGGGGGCCCGCCCTGGTGGCGCAGTGGGTTAAGCAACGCACTATGAGGCAAACCGCAGCCACTGCAGCACGAGTTTGATCCCTGTCGCCGGCCAGGGAGGGGACCCACATGGCGCAGCAGACCTCTCCTGCCTCGCCCCGCTGCTCCCCTCAGCAGTGTGTTTCAGTTCATCTTCCTGTTCTGTTCCCCACTCTCTCTCTGGTGAATGCTCTCACCGCCCACACCTCTGGCCTGTCCCCCAGTGCTTGTATGCATAAATAAATAAATCTTTAAAAAAAAAACTAGACTTGAATTTATGTATTTTAAAAGCTAAAGCTACAGTCATAAAGAGAAGCTGAAACACCTCACGGTAACATTCATGAGACAAAACTATTTTTAGGTGGTCACAGATTGGTATATTTTATCAAATGATAGTAATAAAGACTTCAGAGTACTTTGGAATTTCTCACAAAGTTTCTGTTGTAGAAATAGGATTTACCTTTCTACATCAAAAGAAGTACAATTTGAGTGTAATTCTCTTATCCCTCAACTAGCGTGTCCTCTTGTGCTTCTTGTGATACACACATAAAAGCACACATAAAATACCAGAGTGTGATATTTAGTATTTGTACCAACATTTGTTTTCTGTGTTTTTTTCCCAACAAAAAGTTCATCTTTTGAAGCTAACATTCAGATTTTAAAGAATGAGAACTAGTAACAGTTCTGAGACCTTTTCAAAAATTGTGCATGCAAAACAAACACCAGGTTTAAAAGTCTGAATTAGTCATAGAACTTCTGAGCTCCAAGTGATCTAGTCTACCTTCCTCTACAGATGAATAAATACAGATGAGGTCTAGTGAGAGTGATGGTTTAGAACTAAACCCAAACATACTTGGACTACAAACTAGACTTGGCTTTTGCCCGGAGGTTGTGGGTAATCCACTTGTTCCTTAACATGTAAGGAACACTGCCTTGCTTCTCTGTCTCCCAGGCCCTGCTAGAACAGTGCCGTGCACATCTGTCAGCTCTTGATGCTAACAGTCACCAAAGAAGGACGAGTGTCTTACTCTTTTCTTACTTCCTTAGTGCCAATTCTGCGTGGCCTAGAAAGCACTGTTGTTATGTACCAAGGCCCACATTTTGCCCTACTGCCATCTCTCAGACCCTAGATCACATACTCCCCTCCTTACTGTCCCAATACCAAACCTGACCATCTGCAGACACATGGCTTCTGTATGGATTTGGCAGATGAAGTGGTCTGATGGATGCGTGACATCAAAATAGTAAGCTTACCTTTGACTCCTTGCTGGTTGGTCATGGTCAGAGGCAAGGTGTGCGTAGAGTGGACCACGTGTGCTCCCACTGCCTTGCCTGACTGCTGCGAATGCTGATAAAGCTTAGGCACATTGGCACCATGAACTGGGATCTGACAAAGCTTCCCTGTGAAATTTGGAGGGCACTGGCATTTGTCCCTCGAACTGCACTGGCCACCATTCATACATGGAAGATGGCAAATTACTGAAAGGAAAAAGAGAAAGTATGGAGAGGTGGTTAGTTTCTCAAATGCTACATAACAATCAACCAACAAAACTCCCAAAACACACAGCCCATTACAGTGTTGTCCCATTCCCACTGACTTCAGAAATGGAAAACAAAGGAGTAACTAAACTATAACAAAAACAGTCTCTATTATTTACTGTCTTATTCTTTCCATCTTAAGTCACTTAACTCCAATTGCTTGTGGTTCGTCTCCCCCCAACAATGGAAAGAAGAATTCATGGGAAAAGTATATAAAGTTGCCGCTCAAGATTACTGTTGGTTACAATGTCCTTTTATGTATCTCCAGCATTCTGTAATTACTTTGTTTTCCGATTTGGTTATTAGTTTATTAACTGTCTTATATCCTCCATACCTAGAACAATGCCTGGCACACAGTGAACATTAAATAATTACTTCCTTAAAGAATAATTAAAGACACAAATTAAAAATTACATCCACTGAGAATTTACCTTTATAAGACATTGGGTTAATAAGTGCTACCCAGACTAAGAGAGGAGAATGGTTTGAATCCTGTTTGACATAAAATTGCAATGCTGTTAGAGTAACAAGGCCACAGTGAAACCTAGAAATACCAGAGCAATCAGCAGCTTGGAATTTAAATACTAAAAAAATGAAAGGATATGGTAGGTGAAGTTTTAAGTGGAATTTTGAACTCTGTCTAAATTCAGCTTACAATCAACCTCTCCATCACCAATGAATTCCTCCTAGTCTTTAAAAATGACAGTATTTTCATCTTTGACTAGATTCCCATCAGCTTGGGGGGGAGGGAAGCCTCAACACCACTTCCTTTGCTTCTACTGCCTTTAAATCTTTTCCTTTCCTCCATGATCACACTTTCTAAGGGAATGGTCTGTTCGCTGCTCCAGGCACAGTGATCTAGCTGGGGTCAAGTGCTGTCTTTCCCTCCCCAGACTCTATAGAGACAGGCTAATGATCACCAATGGCTCTACGCTGTTAAACCTAATGGAAGGATTCCAGTCTTCCCTTCATTTCCATGACATCTCATTCATCTGATTTATTCCTCCCTTTTGGCCATTCCATTCAGTATTCTCTCAGATCCCACTCTCTTTGCTTGTCCTAAATTTAACTAATATATGATTTAAGATTTGGTCTTCAATCACTCTTCTTTACGAATTCTACAGATTCTTCCTTAATGATTTCATACGCTGAGATCACCCAAATTTATATTTCCTGGCGAAAGATTTCTGATGAGCTGCAAACTCCAACTGCATGTTTCCATGTAGATATGCCGCAGGCATCTCAAACTCAAAGCTGAACCCCAGCATCTCCAAAACCCTCCCTCACTGAGTGGTCCTTAAGAAAAACCTGAGTGTTGCTCACTCACTTCACCCATCCAAACACTCGGTCCTTCTTTCTCACATTCATCAGATACTCAGATACGTCCACATTGTTCTCATCACAAGGTCTGTGTTACCTCTGAAATCTTGTCACTTATGCATCTCTCCTCATTCCCTACAACCAGCTACATGAACTCTCCTTGGTTCCCCTGTGTGCAGGCCCTCTTGCCCCTCTCCAGCTTCATCCACACTGCATCCTTTGCCTGGAACACTTCCATTCACATCTTTCCCCAAACTAACTCCTAATCATCTTTTAAACTCTACTTGAACCCTATTCTTCTAGAAGAACGCCCAGGTCCCCCCATCTGGGTCTGGCATTCTCTCTTCCAGGTCCTCCCACTCAGTGCTCATCATTCCACTTAGCTCAGGTCATTGCAACAGCTAGAGGCTACTGTTTCATGCAACCTCATTCTACCAGGGCTCTGTAAGGACAGGGACTTTATCTTATCATGTTTGACCCCTAACGTGTAGCTTCTAGAAGAAACTCTGCAGCTCAAAACCTAATATACTGAAAGAATGTACAGGTGTATGGCTACCACTCTATCAAATGCCATTCTAGGTAGCACAGAAGTTTCAGTCCCTGCCCTAAAGAACCTCAAAGTTACCTGGCAAACCTAGGGAGGTAATACACAATAACTGAAAGTACAGATCAGCAAGTAATAGCTGGAAAATAGAAAGGTAACTCCAGTAGATCTTAGAGAAAAATCACTTCTGGGATCTCTCATAGGAGAGACCATTTGAGATAAATCTCAGAAACTGGGCAAGATTAAAAAACTAGAGAGCAGTACATGCTAGGAGGGAAGTGTTACAAAGAAGGGGGTTGGTGGGCAGCATATTTAGGAGATAGTCAGACATGCTGTTGTGTCTGTTGTGTAGAAGACCAGGCCCCTGAGAGTAGAGACCAGGCATTAACTGGAAGACACGGGCCTGGCTCAGACAATTCAAGTCCTAAAAAGGTCTGACAGAGTTTGGATTTTATTCTGTAATCATTAAAATATTGTGGAGATTCCAAGGGCAGAATAAAGTGGGGCTGAGTGTTCCAGGAGATTACTCTCATGAAGGTATGTAGGCTTAGTTGGAATGAGACTAAGGTGAGAAAGTCAATTAGGAAACTTAAAATAACTGAGCTACAAGTTGAAAAAACATAGGATTGGGATAATGAGAACAGGATTTCAAATAAATGTAAAGCAGCATGACAAGCAGAAGTATCTTCAATAGAACATGCAAGTGATACACAGGAATAAAGAGCAGACGAAGGAAGGAGGAAGAAAGGAGAAGAAGAAAAATTACCTGCGTGACCTCCTAGACACTGTGTCCAGAACCTGATGCACAGCAGCTCATGTCAAAAACTGCACAACCTGTAGGGTCTGAAATATGCTTTCTCTCTGCCCAGGGGATCTACACTGAGACACTGCATAAGGAGTCAGAGCTGACTCCAAGGTCAAGCAAAAGACTTCCGAACTCCCACTTCAATGCTCGAGTGAATTTCTAAATTACAACCTCATTGCCCTGGATGGACTCCATGTATAAGAGCAAGGACAGTCAGGCTGAAATTGAAGGAAACTACAAAAACTGAAAACTACAATAGGGCACTCCCCATTTTCCATGGCTCCAGCATGCATGAATTTGTTACCACAGCTTAAATAACACCACTTCCCCAATGACAGGATTCAAACTTCAGCTACCACAGTGTAGTAACTGCAAATACAGAAAATACAAATCACACCGGTTGCTATACGAACACCAAGTGTGTCAGGATCCACAACTAATCACATCACTTCTCTTAAAGACAGTCCCTTAAAGCTGGCCACTGGGCCCACACCTGGTAGTTGTGCTGCCTCCTCTTCCTGCAGTGAAACTCACAGTACATATACAGAAGCAGACGATCAAAAAGGCCAACAAAAAGTGCAGTGAAGAAATGTAAAGTGATGAAACGGAAAAAAGCTCAAAATCAAACTGGTAAGTGGTTGGGATGTAAGGAGACTTTCCTGGATGAAATAATGTCACAGGAACTCTCAGATCGCTCACAACTTTGAAAGCACAAAGGGACAGAGATGTTGGAAGCTGATCAAACTTAGAGTATGACAGTTCACTAAGCCAAGAACAGAGATACTTATTCACTGTAAGTCACACAATGCGAAGAGAGCAAACATTTTCAAACTACTCTTGATAAACTGTATTCAAAGAAATCAGATTAATTCTCAGTGTCTCAAATGTTTTCAAATACAGGGAACTGAACTAAATAAATACTAGGTTTATTTGTTTCCCTCTTCTATATATTTGTAACCTACAGTACAAGAATTTTAATGTTTCAACAAAAAAAAAACACAATGTTAACTTTCCACTGATTATAAAATCAGTTTTCATCACCCTTTTTATGATTCTGCACTACCACACACAGTAAGGTCTACCTATAATCTACACTGAATAACTCATATTTGTGAACTTATTTTTGTTACCAAGAAACATGAACTGGTTGACTTTTGCTAGCTGTTTCCAGTACCAATAGCAGACTTTGAATTTGAACTTGACCTATTAGTTTTCTTTAAACCTACCTTTAAGCCCTTGAGATCACCTCCACACAATCATGTCAAGGACTGCACTAGTATAAACATATAGCAGTAACCCCAGAACTCCTATAACCCTGTGTCTCTGTAGTCATAAAGAAAATAGTTTCTGCTTGACTTAGGCCACTATTTATAACCATTTATGAATGAGGGAAAAAGTATTCTCCTGTTCCAGCACCTTCTAAAGTCTCAATTACAATATAAAATTCTTTGCCTTCACTCAGTAATTACACGCTGAGTCCTTTATGGCAGGTGATCTTTTTTGTGGTTAAAATGCCTTTCATATTGAATGAAAACATTTGAAATCAACCTACAAACTTAAGGATGTAACTATGAATAGTTTCTTTCTGTTTCAAAAGTTCCTGCCACTCTCAAAACACTGTCCAGTGATATATAGCCTGTACTGCCAGTGTTCTATAAAACCTTCTCCACACATCAAAAGGAAAAAAGAGAAGTTATCTTTAAGGCGGACTTGGAAAGCTGGAGGTATGCCGGTTGTTAAGTCTAGCTATGGCACATATATTTCAGAGCATATGCCTAGAAGGTGTAACCTAGACGCTGGCTGAGAACTTCCATAACCTTGTCAACTTGACGTTTTGCTGGCCATCACCATAACTCACTATATTTCATCAGAAGGTCACCTGGGACCTACTGCAAATAACAAGAGGCCTATGGGTCTTAGGGCTGT
This sequence comes from Galemys pyrenaicus, assembly GCA_019455555.1. Taxonomy (NCBI): domain Eukaryota; kingdom Metazoa; phylum Chordata; class Mammalia; order Eulipotyphla; family Talpidae; genus Galemys; species Galemys pyrenaicus. The sequence continues at coordinate 20,843,615 of JAGFMF010012281.1, forward strand.
TATTCCAGAAAGTGTAATTTCATCACAGTCACTCCAAGTATCTCACGGTACTACTATAAAAGGTCAGAATGAGCAAAAGGATCCAGACTGGAAGAACAAGCTGGAGGTTTTAAATATGTCAGGGCATTTCAGTCCATTTGACTGTTCTCTGGTCAGTAAAAACTTGCAGTCCTCAAGAAATGGAGCCGCTACAGTAATAGTCACAGTCTCGGCCACAAAGCAGAAGTCAGTTTAAGAGGCTACTAGTGACTTGTATACAAATATAGGCAAACTGAACGTTCTAAAGATATAGACTATAAAAAGCTGTTCTCCTTCCCTCTCCCCTTTTATCTTAGCTGCCTCGAACAAAACTTCAACTGCTTGTGTTCAAAAGGCACTCGAAGAATGCACTCCCCTTGCCTGCCACCACTTCCACCGCCCCACTTCGGAGCCAGCAGACAGACTGTTTCAAGTTATCCTGGCTAAGGGAGAGCAAAGCTCCAGCTGAAGGAAAACCTACGTCTGTCATTCTGCCACCAGACACACGTGATTTATATCTGAATGGCCACTTAAACTTTCCCACTCCCCTCTGATTAGAATAATGTTCCCTAAAAGGCTTCCAGCATTTCTGCTGCTATCTCTTGGAGTGTGGAAAAAGAGCGGTAATATTTTTAGAAAGTTAAAGTTATCACTTTATTTCTCCCCATAAACACATACCCCTTTCCTTCTTATAAATAGTACCCTTAAATATATTCAGTTAGAAAGTGAGTTGTAACATGGCTGCTGATTAAAACTTTCATATTACAAATACATTGAATAATATTTAAATACTGCAGTAAACCACTGCTCATTTTAAGAAGCTAGCCCACACTTTAAAATGACCTGTATGCTGGATTTTTAAATTCAGGATGCATTATCAAACAAGCAAGCATGCATGCAAGTAAGCAACCCGGAGCTAAAAGCCAAGGGAGAGGCATATCCGTCCGAAGCTAGCACAGGAAGCAAGGAGGTCTAGTCCTACACAAGTCCAGGAAAGAGGTGAAGAGACTGGCTCACGTTTACTAAAATCTGGGTTTGAAGTTTTGCTTTTTTAATGGACTGTTGAGAGTTATAGTTGTTATGCTCCAAATCACTAAGCAATTTTTTTTAAAAAAAAAGGATTTTCTTAAATGGTTACGAGGTTTGTGTTCTCCACAGTACATGCAAAACACAATGAGGTTTCAAAGAAATCTGGGCAGGGAAAATGCTCCACTAAGGGCTTAAAATGCACCCACCATACTCTCCCTGCCAGTGATTCTGTTAAACTTGCTTTTGGGAAATTAAAATGACAATTTTCATCTCATCTTTACCCATCAAATACTAAAATTTATTGGGCTAGTGTTACTGGAAAAAGCTAATTTCAACAAATACAAAATATTGCCCCTACTACTAAGAAAAATTCCAGGAATACCACTAATTTTTAAATGCTGGTAGGCATTAGTGCTTCCATACCAGGATCTGTTTATAATCATGAGATATTAAGCCCTAAATGCCCCATGCACACACATGAATGCACATACACACACAACCCAGGGCTGCCAATTTGGGATGAGATCATTCATCACCTCAACTTTGTTTATGGCTTTCTGTTCATTTATCACCAACCTTACCATAGCTGTGGACAAACTTGATCTACTTTTACCCTTTGCATAAACTAAGGAATTCCACATATATAAAGCAAATCATAAAATTCTACTCCATCCCCTTCTTCCACAGAAGCTGTAGGTGTGCTCTCTCATAGTAAATTCTAAACCCCAGGGTCCACTACCCTTAAGAAAGCTGGCAACATCTAGGCTGTAAGTAAATACAAGAACCTCAGACTCCAAGTGCCCAGGGAAAGAAACCTCTACTAATAATCTTTGAAAATTGGGTCAAATCATTTTACTTCAAAGATTATACCATCTCCATATGTAAAAGGAGGTAGCCCAATGATACAAGCCACAAGTTCTTCTGCATCCCTCAAATTCTGGTTCCCAAAAAGCCCTAACTGGTCAATATAGTAAATTCGGATTTTCTCACTGATTGCAATTGGGAGGATTTAAATTTTAAAATAGAGACAAATGTAGCCCTAGCCACTCGAAACATACGAAGGAGCTGAGTTAGTCTGTTAAGTGGTGGCATTTATTTTGTTACTGTACAGACCCTGAGTGGGTAGGTTTCAAGGTTACTGACAAAGCAGTTCATAAAAAGCTGATGGGGTTATGAAAAGCTGGCTTCACATGGGGGAGTTATATGAACATTCAAAGCTGGGGGGGGGGGGATGACAAAGCTGCACACTAATGGGCAATGAAATAGGTTTCATAAAAATGATGACAAGCTTCAGCCCTCCAGACCACAGTCTCTGTGTTATCCCTGCAACAAGCTGCAGCAGCACAAGTCATTCTCGTTCCTGTAGCCTGGCATTTTCTTTTCTATCACCGTAAAATGCTTTCTCAAAAGCCAAGTAATACCCCTTGAGCTACATACAGTAACATTAAAAACAAGCATACAAACCTTTGTGTTCTCACAAGAACAGAACTGTTAATTCTATGGTGAAATAGAAAAAGAAGCCAATAGTAGGGAGGTGCTCACAGGGCACTGTACACTAACACGATTGTAAGTCATCGATATCGTGTCAATTGCATGTCATCAACATCTCAAGGTTGGGGGGAACTTTATTTCACCATGATAATTAGCCTGTCAGCGGGGCTATCTCTACCGACCACGTTCTTGCTCCCACTAAGACCTTCAGTACCGGTTCGTTATTTATGACCGTCTTCAGGAAAGGCATTAATTTGAATCTAAATTTAGAATTTTCTAATATTTTCAAAGTCAAAACCTCAACATATCTATCTAACTTGGGAACACAGAACCACTCTAAAGACTTCTGCTACCCCAGCCCATCCAAAGTCCCACAGCCCTTTCAAGTCTAGTCCGAATATGGCCTCTCAAAAAGAAACTTCCCTTCAGGGAAAGAAAGGCGCAGAGTAAGAAAGTGTCTTGGAGAGATCTACACCTTGAAGATGCATCTAACACAACTGATGTGTCATTTATCGATCTGTCTTGTATTAAAATTATTTTTGTTCCTTTCTCCGACTGGGCTTTGAATATAGTCAGAATGAAGTCATGATGTTTCAGTGTTTGTAGCCCCGTATTTTGTAGCATAGCATTTTACAGACAGGAACTTTGAAAAAAAATGCAAGTGGGCCTCCCTGGTGACGCAGTGGGTTGAGTGCTGCACTGTGAAGCATTGGCTTCACAGCAGCGTGAGTTTGATCCCCAGCCAGGGAGGGGACCCACATGGTGCAGCAGACCTCTCCTGCCTTGCCCTCTGCTCCCCTCAGAAGTGTACTTCAGTTGATCTGCCTTTTCTGATCCCCACTCCATCTCTGGTGAATCTTCTCACCTCCCACGACTCTGGCCTATACCCCAGCTCTTGTATGCATCAATAAATATTAAAAAAAAAAACCAATGCAAGTGACATTAAGTTCCCAAATCTCAGAAAGGAATTGCTGCAGTATAATATGTCTATGCCTCTTTTATCACTCATTTTTTCCCTGATGTAGTGCAATTTTCGTATATACTAGAGTGATATTTTTCAGACTATGTTACCTAAAAAGGTATGGTTTCCAAAAAGGTGAAAAAGTAAGTAGAAGGTGGGCCTCCCTGGTGGTGCAGCAGGTTGAGCGCTGCACTGTGAAGCATCTGCAGTGCAGCAGCTTGCCAGTTCGATCCCTGGCCAGGAAGGGGACCCACATGGTGCAGCAGACCTCTCCTGCCTCGCCCGCTGCTCCCCTCAGCAGTGTGTTTCGGTCCATCTGCCTGTTCTGCTCCCCGCTCTGTCTCTGGTGAATCCTCTCACCTTCCTGACTCTGGCCTATACCCCAGCTCTTGCATGCATGAATAAATAAATCTTTAAAAAAAAATAAGTAGAAGAATCTGCTAAATAATTCAATGACCTTATTCTACAGATAAAGAGGGGACCACAGTGACTGTGGGTTGAGGACATCATGGCTGGGCAGTGACAGAAATGGGATGAGAGGCCAGGTTCCCAAACCCTAGTCCAGTGCACTTTCCTACACCGCTCTTGTGGTAGAAGGACCAGGATGCAGCTCAGCTCTCACCACAGTTCTGTCCCAGCTCCCATTTCATTCTTCCGCAGGCACGTGTTTTTCATAATGGGCCACAGGATGTGCTAAGGAAGCCTGACAGAGATCAAATATTTGGCTAGTTGCAGATCAGGAAGAATCATCTAGACTTGTGAACTTTTCCAGGGAAACAACATGAGTTGAGATGTTAATCGGGTCTTCTTGTTGTTGAAGAGGAGGAAGGACACAGGAGTTTTCTGGCAGTTACAGTGATGAGATGAGAAAGGAAATGAGCAGCTGCTTGCTGAGAGCACAGATCTCAAGTCGGCGCCATCACTGCACAGGTGCTGGTGCATCCTCTGGTCCATGTCCTGTCCCCTTGTGTGAGAAGCGAAGGTGAGAAGTCCCGAAATGGTGTTTGCTCATTCAATGAATAGTTATTATATGTCTATCATGAGCTAAGTTATGTCCCAAGTACTGAGCAAATATCGGTAAACAAGAGATGAAAATCCCTGCCCCCCCACCCCCGGCCCCAGCGCTTCAAGGAAATGTGAAGAAACATAAGGCAGGGCACACAGCTGAGTGCTCTGGAGAGGGGGCCATTCATCTTCCTGCTGAGGCAGCAGCTGCAATGGCCCAGAGAGTCAGAAGAAGACCTGAGCAGATGCGATCGGGGACTGCAGCTCAGCATCAGTGAAGAGGAGGGGGGTACTCCCTGAGGACGTTGAGATACACAGGGTAGGGTTAAGGGGTGTACCCAGGAGAGGAAGTTTTTGTATAAGCAGGCAAGGGCTTTAGTCTGGCATAATTTGAGGTTTTTACTATGTTATCTATCCCTGGAGGGTCACTCAGGTTAAACTTAGGATCACTGCAGTTCATGCATTCTTTTTTTACTATAAAGACTTGATACTTTTCTTTTTTATACTTTTTCTGTTATATATCTCTACAAAGCCTTAGTCATCAGTATTTTTAGTAACCACAAAACATTCCACTAAGTTGACAGATGGTAAATTACGGATGGCCATTCCTCTGTCATTTATCTGGACTGTCTGCCTTTCTTTTTAATGGTTACAGATAAAGGCACAAGAACAACAAGCACCGAGTTCCATCCTTCTTAGTAATTATTTTCTTACATAGTCAACTTAATATTTATTAGTTACGTATTTACCAGGCAACATACTAGGGGACAGAGAGAATGAGAAAAACACATGTACCAATTATACTAACGTAACTGTCTCATCATGGGCAGGACAGAAGAGCCTGGGCATTAAGAACAAGGACCTGGAACCAGTCCTCCCAGGGTTTTCATTCCAGCTGCATCATGAATTAGCGGTATGACTTTAGACAAGCTATTTACCGTTTCTCTGACCCTTGTTTCTTCACCTCTAAAATGAGAACAAATATTGTACCCAGCTCTTCTGGCTTGAGGTCACACATATAGTCAGAGTGCTTAAAACTCAGCATGTGTTAAGCAGTCAGCACATGTCATCCATCAGCAACAACTTCAGAATCAGGGTGTAATGGGAACACACAAAAGGGGGCGCCAGAACAGTATACTGCCAAGGCAGGCACGTGCCTGTCCTCACAATTAGGGCTCACGCTGGCATGATGTCATTCATCACTCTTCCCAGAATCTAGGTGGGATGTTCAGTTGCTGAGTAGAAGGACAGAAGGAGTAAATCAGTGAGCAACATCGACAGCAGCATACTAAAAATCAAATTCACTACCTCTTATCAAAATTGGATTTTATAATTGGATTTTATTTCTAAATATTTCTACTAGCTCAATAGTTTCACAAGGATAACTTCTGAGTGGTAATATTTCACGTATCATCAGATTACATTCACAATGCTGTCCCTGCGTGTTTTTGATTTCTAAACAGCAAACATTTTCCCACGTTAGTGCAATGTTTATATTTCTGCTTGTATAAATTAGCTTTTTGTCCTAATGTTTTACCTACTATGGCCTCAATGACTTTTAGTTACTTTCATGATGCCTTTTATGGATAACAGATTTTAAGAGCTTATATGTCATGTGGATGCAAATAGCTACAATATATTTATTGCCAATTCATTCTGGTTTAGTTTGTTTGGGGTACACACCTTTATTTGTTTTCAGATAAATGCTCATTTATTTTCTCTAAAAAGCATTCTATTCTTTAATCTCTTTAAAAGTTGCTATCCACATATCTGATCACTTACTCATTTTCGCTTTATTTTCATCTTTCTTGCTTAATTATTTAAACTCATTCCATCTAGATTTTTTACCCTATGTATAAATATGTATTCTAACTATTTTGGCTTGAAATTGTAATCTAAATTATCTTAGAATTGGTTATTAAATGAGACTTCCTTTCTCATCTTCTCAATTATATACAGTTATTGTGAATTAGAGACTTCAAAAAGGGATAAGACATAATGCAGTGAAAAGAGGGAAAACCTGGCATTTTTGTGTAGGACTAGGGATGGGAGAGTAGGACAAGAATGTAGAATAAATAAGTAAAGGTCAGAACTGACACAAAGGCAGAGAAACATTCCCTCTGAGACATGAAAGAAACACACTGGGTAATAAAATGAAATGGGGTCTGTAAAATTCACTCAGATGCCAAAAGGGATAAATTCAGAACGGACTGTTTGGGTACCACTATCATGGACGACAGTCTGCATGGCTCATCTAGAGCTTCCTTTTGTCTCCCCTCCTCTGTGGATCACTAGCGCCCCCACAGTCCCCAACTAACTGTGCCACCAGGGGCAGGCAAGGCCTCTTTCTCTAGCCTGGTCTCATTTCTATACAAGGGCAAGGATCCCTTTCAGCAATCTCCTCCCAGGTAGTACGAAGCCTTCACAGGTGAGCATAAAGGTGGGTGATGCTGTGACATAGCACGAGAAGGCAAAATCCCCAGGATCAAAAGAAGCTGCACTCCACATGATGTGGAATATCCCATGTGGCTGCCTAGGAGACAGTTACATGATAACCTCAGCCTCCAATCTCTCTAGATACCTGAATTGCAAACCCTCGGAGAACTGCAGCACAGGCTCCTAGTGCCTTCCTTACATACTACAGGGCCCTGGCAGTTTGTGGTCTAAGAACCTTCCAACAACAGAAGGATGCCCAGAAAACTGGTTGCTCTAGATTGATGGGTAATGTAGATCCCACAATAATGGGCTCAGCAGTTCACACAGGGGTCACAGGAGACAGGACAGCTGCAGTCTGCCTTCAACTTGGACTCAAAACTGGCTAAATAACCAACTGAGAATTGTTAACCACATTAAATATCAACCACTTTGGTTTGTATGAAAATGACTGATTGTTTTCACATCTTTGACTTTTACACATTTTAATAACCCTCATAGAAGGAATGGAGGTCAAGGCAAAAGAATGACTTTTTAACAAGCATTTTCAAGACCACATCATTATAAGGTTCAATTTTAAACCTCACAGATTAAAGGGGAAAATGTTAATTCCGATTGTTCACCTCATACAGCATCCTACTTTTTGTTCTTTTTTCAATGCACAGGGTGAAGCGGGTGTCCAAGAGAAGCCAAGTGGCAACTTAACACTACGATCATGAATTGGGATAGAAGTGCTTTCCAAGCAGTTTCTACTAGATCTTTTCTTTTGAGATACAGAGTCACTGGAACTCCATGCCAGGCATATTAATTTCTTGCTTAGCCATTTCAGAGATTCTGTATCTCACCAGCAGAAGACATCTAAATCCAGCTGTGGCTGCAGAACAGTTACTGAACCAGTTTCTTGCCTGCTTCCCACTGTTGCTGCCATGTTCTCCTGTGTTCCGGTCATATCCAACCCTTGCTCTGTTCTGAGCACTTCATCCTACTCACATACGTGTGGTTCTCTATAGGTTGTTTCTTCCAACTTTCCACCCCAACCATTCTACCTCAACCCAAGCTTCTGTTTAAGCTGTTTCTCATCACTATGGCTTTTCTTGATGACAGCAGATAAAAGCCGATAGCTCCTACTCCCGGCCACGTGTTCCTAGAACAATGAACGTACATCACCGTCAGCCCACCACATGCAGCCCTGAACTAACTGGGTGCATGACTGACTTCTCCACGGAGAGCATGAGTTCCTGGAGGAAAAACACCTTATTTTGGGGACCTTGCCCTCTTTCATTTACCACTCCCCCCGCCCAATATAGCTTAGCAAAATGTGAGCAAGATTGTATACCAAATAAACACTTTCAGAGTGAAAAAAAAAAATAAATGGAGCTTTTCACAAAACATGTTTTTTAATTGGGAAGCCAGCTGAATGCCAAACTTCAGATTTCTAGTTTGCTTTCTATTTCTTAATATTGTCTTATCTTGAACCTACGCTGAAGTCAGGATTATACTAGTGATTTGCTTTCACTGAATTTCTCCAAATGATACAGCCTAATTTTACTCAGTTTAAATCAGTTTTCACAACAATTAAGTGATATAATTTCTTGTCAGAAACAGGAGAACTGATCCTTGGCAGTCATACAACTCAAATTTGGGAGGTATAATGTGTAGGGTGAACTATTAGGAATACCAGCATGCTCTGGGCACCAGTATAGTTTCAAAAAGTAGTGGAGGGAGTTGGTTCATTTGGAAAGTCAGTTATGTGGAGGTAGATTTAGAAAGCTTCTACAGCAGACAGATAAAAATCACACAGAAGAAATTTCCATAGTCAAAGGCTACAGCTTTTCAAAGCCACGTGATTCATTACTGAATGAGAATGAGCCAAGATATCCCTTCCCTATTTAATTTAAATAACGAGATATGTCAAGTTCGGGTTATTAAAACATGTCTATTCATTTCTCAAGGCTCCATATATACTTCCTGAATCTGGAACATTCCATTAAATCGGGACAATATGTATCAAAACTGACTTCCTGAAGATAATTCCTTCTAATCCTCAGTCCTGGCTCATGAATATGTTTCTAATTAACTCTCTTGAGATGCAGCTCAGACTTAGATTAAGCTGCCTTTTGAAACATCTTAGTGTATATGCTCATACTCAGTTACCACAATAAAACAATCGGAGGTCTAGATTTTGTACAGGATAAGAATCAGAGACATGGGAGAAAAGAAAATTAAAACTACCATCATTAATCAGGACTAGAAAAATTTCCAAATCCTTCTGGCAACATTCCTAAATAAACCAAGAATCATCAGGGAAACTACTTGAGTATATGAAGAATTTCAGTAACTTTTCCCTAGTATTCCTGTTACTCTTTTCCTTTCCTTTTATAGTCAAACACTGAGGTTAAGGATACTATATAAGGATGTTTTAATTCAGATTAAAATATACCATACAGTGATTTTTACAAGATGCCATATTTTCACAAAACAAATTCTTTAATTCTTAAGAGCCAAAAATTTTACCAAATTGGTTTGAACATGAAATTGTGTAATTCTTAGCAGACCTGATCTGAATAGTAAGAAAAAGCCAATACCTTACTCTTAGAGGTGGATCTACCTTTACAGCTATTATGGAAGAAATAATCTGCACAACTGAACTGGTAGCTTAAAAGAGCTAATAGGAAAATGAAGGTAACATTTTCATCTTTTATACCTACTAAAAGATTCAGAGTCTGAAACCTAGCAGCTTTCCAAACATTTTTACTAGCCATTTGGAATGAAGCATTTTCACTAACTGCTAAAATTGTATTCCCTTCATGGAACTTACACATTTAAGAAACTTCACCATATAATGTGAGCACTTCACCACATGGTTCATAGTTCTAGTTTATTACTCTTATCAGGACTGAAATCCAGTTAATAATGATGATCAAAACAATAACAATAGTGCAGTAAAATCACCTGTACTATATTTTTTACTATACAAGTTTAAAGTCAAGTGTGTCTAAAGTTTTCTGTACATATTATGAGACGAGACACCTGGGTTCCCATTCTAAGTCTGTATTCTACAGCTAAATGACTTTCAGCAGTTCTGTTCATCTCCAGAATTTAGTTTTCTAATTGGTAAAATAATAACAACTCTGATATTTAAGTTTCTTCTTCAGTACTATACTTTTATGACCTATTACCTCTTTAAAGAATGTTCCTCAGAGGGGCGAAATGAGCACAAGGGAATATGGTGATGGTTCATGGATGGTATTGCAGTGAAGGAGCTATGGAGACTATAACAATGTAAAATAATTAAGAATGAATTTTTAAAAAGAATGCTGCTCATGAGCCTGCTTTCTTCTGTCACAGAACCCACCCATTTCAACTGTAACTAAGGTCTACTGATTTCTTCTTTTCATTATCTCTCATTTCTTTCTCTCCATTACCAATGCCTTTATTTAATTTAGGTTTTTTTTTACATTTTATTTTTTTATTATTAAAATATTTTAAAATTTACATATACTTGCCATTAATTGTAATCCCCATGTATTCCCCATCACCATCTCA
>JAGFMF010012281.1:20854147-20873836 GCA_019455555.1 Galemys pyrenaicus
TCCCCTCCAGATCCATCCATGTTCCCATGAATGCGTCTAGTTTTTCATTTCTGATTGCTGAGTAGTATTCCATCGTGTATATGTACCACAGCTTCCTGACCAATGCCTTTATCCAAGGTTTAGCTAATACATCTTGTACAGACTATAATGAAATCTTTTAAGAGTCTCCCTTCTGCTTTTATTACCTCTCTCAAATACAATCTCTTCATACCCTATAAGATACTTTTTGACATGTATACTCAATCAGTGAACTAATTCCCCACATCATTTTTCAATGGCTTTCTATCAGTGGAATTTGGGTAATGATCTGATGGGATTACTGGAATAACTACCTCACAGAGCCTGTGTAAGAACTGAATGCTCCACTGATGCACACATCCATTAAATACCAGGTGCTGCCATCCTTATCTCCACCATGTCTTGCCCTGGGCATCTCAAACCACAGATCCGATCTATGGGTGATTTCTGGAACATACCACTGTCTCTCCGGAACCTATGCCAATGCCCAAGTCATCCCTCTGGCTAGATTCTAGAAGAATTCCTCACCTCACTTTGCTTCTTATGGAGTTTGGACCTACTACTAAAGGTCTTTCCCTCCATGGGGGCTTCTCTGAACTGCTTCCTGAAGGGTTACAAGTTCCTGGTCTCTGCATCTGGGACATCCTGAGTAGTGGGACATGCCAAGTAAATGTTAATGGTTTGAATGAACTTCAGTAGAGCCATCTCTTCCCTCTTTTGGCAGCAGACCCAAAGTTAAACTCTATCTGGGGTTATACAAGGACCAATTAAGAATGTTTTTCCTAGTAGAGCTTTTTGTGTTCCTTTTTGTTCCAAATGATACCAAAATAAGTAGAATAACAATGCTTAGAATGAAGTAATAGTTTTCAGCTAGGATTCCATGCTATTTTAGATTGCTTCCAAAGCTTTTTGCACTACAGAGAGCAGCAATCCTTGAAATGTTGAACAGTTCTGCTACCTTAGTCACACGTCTCAAATTGTCTTAAAACAATGTTTTAGCCACATACTTTACAACCTGTCCTTCTATTCTTTCCATCACTTTTAACATAGTAGAATGCTTCCAATGTCAAGTGATGATGTCAAATCTCTTAAAGTATCCTATTTCTTAAGTCTAAAAGTAACACTTTCCCAAAGCGTCTGCCTTTGTTTCAAATGTACATATGCCACCTCTCTTGACCATGGGTCTAATAACAACAGTCTTTGCATAAAGCTGTCAGGTCTCTTTTAAATTCTTCCTACAAAAGTCAACTAGTTGCTCAGTCACAGTGTTCTTTAACAAGTTATTTCACTAATCCCTTTTTGAATAGGATGCATCTACTATCACTAGAGAAGAAAGACGATACATGTGGATTAATTTACAGCTTATTCTTAGGAGTGATTTATGATTAGATCTTCCAGCTGCCAGCGAACTGATCAGGAGCCAAGCAGAAGAAAGACAGTGAATCTTACTTGTCAAGTATATGTGTCATCAATATGGTCTAGATTAGGAAAGCTTACATTTGCTTTGAAAGCAAGAACAAAATTTATGCTTTCACTATTACATAAAATAGAAGAGAGCTTTTAAGATTGAAATGGAAAATTCTGCCTTTTATAGCTTACTACCCTATAGGAAAAGGACAAACAAAACAGATTGATAGTTTTCCAAGTAATTATTAGGTATGCCATAACATCCAGTAAGAATTCCAAAAGCAAACAAGAAAAGTAATAACTAAGAACTCATTTTGATTTTTGAGATATTGTTGACCACTATCCTTTATATGCTCCTTTATTATATGTGAATATTCACACACATATAGTCAAATTAAATAAACATTCAGAATTTAACTTCATCCTTTATTCTGGCCCTTTAGATCTAATAATTCAATCACAAAAGGTACATAAGAATTTACTACTATCTCCTTCAAATTTGCTCTTCTGGGGAAAACAAAACACAGAAATTATCGATGGCTACCACTCTATTCTAGAAATGATGAACCATACAAGTGGGTGCATCCACATGTATTCCTCAGACTCTGTGAAGGTTTTAAGGAATGCTCACTAGGCAAGCTCACATTTACCAAGTCACTCCATTCTCATCTGGAAGAGGCAATTGAAAAGTCACTGGGATCCAGGACAAAGAGAGTTGAATGTGAACGGTAAGGGAGTACAGAAGAGATTCATAACTAACCAATAATTCAAAATATGTAGGATTGCTCATCAACAAAAATTGAATATCCAACATAAATCTGTTGTCAGGTTTATTAATAGATTAACCTTTTTCAGTCACTACATTTAGTACATAAATATGATGAAAGTAATAGCATAAAGCGTTTGTTTTATTGCCAATATTGATATCATCTGATCTATATGACAATATTGTTTGTGTGCATAAGGCAAAGACAATAAAATATCCATATGGAAATAGCTGTATGGCCTGTAAGGGAAAGGTGCTAACAATTACTGGACTTCTAATCTTTTATTGGGTGTTATATTCATTGTCTTATGTACTCCTTGCAGTAACCCCATGTGTGACCTTTCTATACCAAATTACAGAAGAAATTCTGAGACACTTAACATTCTTCCTGAAGCACACCATGAATAGTAGAATCATCAGTCAAAAATCTACCATGCTATCCCCCAAGCATACACACAGTCCTAACAGATTCAGAGAAGCCAGGAGGATGGAAAAGCGCCTTCATCTCTACTCCATCTAAAACAAAAATTACTAATTTATCATGGCTCTTGGTGGGCCTAGATTTAGCATCCGAATCCTTCTAAACATACAGCACAAATGAGTCACAGGCGGATTTGGAAACTTCCCAGTGCGGTGCTCAACCCTCTGCACCACCAGGGAAGCCCGCACAGGCAGACTTGGTAGAGAACAATGTCCCATCCCAAAGCACTTCAGTGGTCAGTAATAATGAGACAGAAATGGTAGTTACTACAAATCACACAGGTGGCTTTTCCTGTTCTCGTCTACAGGATATAATTTTCTCCACAGAGCTTTAAAGTCTATTTCTCTAGTAGGTCCACCCACTGGACTGAATTCCCATACTTCTCAATATTCTACTAATCATGACTAGAGGAACGAAATAAAAAGACGTGGTACATCACCTGTAAAAGCTTAGAAGCAGCTAGAGGAAACCCAACTTAAACAAGCCTTGGAGTGGCCACCCAAGGACGCTGACACAATCAATCCAAGCATTCCCTTGGAAGCAGCCCTGCTCTGAACCACATGAATGACCCACTCAGAATTAATTCCAAGGCGCATGGATTCCATTAAACTCAAGTCTTGCTGTTCACCTAACAACAATTAAAAGAGGCAAGTCTCCTCAGGACCCTAATAAATTTTCTCTGTGTGGCTACAGAAATTACCCACGATAGTTCTTTTTATAGCTGAATTGCATATTACTCTTCTCTGCATTGATACTTAAACCTGCTAGGACTCACTTCTGAACTCTGTAAATGGGGATAAGAGGCCTGTTCTCAGTAGGAAGGGCCACCGTATATGACAATGCTTAAACCTATGCTGGATCACAAAGGTACTCACTTAACAGGCTTTTTTTTCTTCCAGCTCTGAACCCGATCTTTCCCCAGAGTTTTACTTTGGGAATTTTTCTTCTCGAATAGTTCGCAAACTCATTACACAGGACACCAAAGAAGCCTCACGTGAACCAACCCAGTGACCGAGTTAGCAAGTAATGTCAGCAGGAGCCTCCAAACAGAAGCACCACAGGACCTCTCATCTATAATAGGAGAGTGTTATTTGCAGCATTAAGTGGTCAGGCACGAAGGTTACGGAATTTAAAAAGGAAGAGGAATAGAAACCCCTCTGGCAGCAGAACTAGAAAGAACACCTTTAAAATGCACTGCACAGGAAATGGTGGCTTATTCATAACAAACTCAACAACTTGGTTAAGTTGAGCCCCTCAAACAGTGGAGCCTTGAAGGAGTAGCAAGCACTGGAGATGCGGGGACACCATAATTCTCATGGATAGCTGCAGGCAGCCTGGAAGAACCCTTAATTCCACTATTCATGATAGGATGTCCTTGAGTTGCAGGGCCACAGGCTGCTCTTTTTCTTTAACATGTCAAATCATGTTGTTTTATTTTCTTCTTACTGCTTTACAACACTGCAGATGCTTTAAGGGCACAGGCTCACACCTATTCAGATGTCCGTCATGACACCACCCACACCTTCAAAATCCCCAAGTCCTTTTTCCCAGACCACTGGCCCCCTCCTGACTTTGTCCCCCCTTTCAGGGTCCCTCCTCTCCAGCAGCAGGCTGTTCTCCCCTGTGAAGACCAGCAGGGCTCGGTGAGGTCAGGGGAGAGAGCCAAGCAACGTGTAGATGTTGCCGCTACAGCTCCAGCTCTGTACGCCCCTCACAGAGGCACTCAGGGCCAGGATTGACACACCCTAAACTCCCCACATCTTCCTCCCACTGCATTCCGTCTGGCCATCAGAAAAAGAAGCATGACATTTTCATCTCACCTTAACTGTGCTCCCTAAGAAATACCTTTCGTGCATTACTGCAGGATGTGCTAGAATAATAATGGCATTCGTTTGTAGAGAAGAAACACTTTTTGCCTTCTCAGCTACTCGCATTTAGGCACACCAAGATCCATCTGAGGCAGGGGAGAGAGGGAGAGGAGGACTCCCTGATTTGTGGTGTTTAAGAATTGTTGCCAAGAGACTTGAGTTTCTATATTAAATTCCAGGAAGGCAACAGTGTTCCGGGTAAGACGTGTGAATCACTGGAAAGAAATCTGGCTAGAAGGCGATTCCTTTGATTACCACAAAGTCAATGAATCACAGGTAACTTACTGGTAGACTTCCTCCCAATGAGCTAAGACACTTACTCAGGATCTCCTGCAGGTAGTCCCAGCGAAGAGTGAGTCTCCTGCTTGAGCTCAGCTTAGCTGCCTTCTCTCCGTTTTAACTCTGGGTTAATTCCAGAAAAGAGCATAGAACTATGGCATCCAGTCTTTACCATACCTGCAGAAGGAGCTGAGGCAGTGAGCAGGGATGGGAGGGCTGCCTGCCAGGGCCCAGGGCATTCCTTCTGCAGGACTCCCTGCATTTTTAACTCTTAACCCTATCTATTTGGGACTTGGTCTTGTATACCAGATCTAAGGCTTATTCCCATAATCTACTCATTGTTCTGTTGAGACAATATTTACAAAATGATTCAGGAATATTCTGGTTGGAGTCAGGTCCACTTGCTTTTCCCAGTAACAAGTGAATCTCATCCTCACCTTATTTGGATAGGATTGGGGCAGTGAGGAACAGTTAGAGCAGAATCCCTCTCTGTTACTCCCCTCTTGTAGGTACAAACTGCATGAGAAATCATAGCACTTTAAGGAATCCTCATCTATAAAAAACTTACAAAAGCAATCTCAGTTGGCAAATGGCAACAAGAGTCACAAGCTGGGGTCTGAATCTAAGCTGAAATTCATTAAAATTAAGTCTAGTAAAAGATAATCTGTTTTATCGACTTGAAACAGCAGCTAAATGACACGAAAATATTGCAGCACTATTTATGCAACACATAAATAGCAGTAATTGGTATTTTGTACATTGTACTAATCTATACAAGAACTTACATATATGTACAGGTTACATATGTTAATGCCAGCCCCATTATTTTACAACACACTAAAATATGTTCTTTTTTTTTTTAAGATTTATTTATGCACACAAGAGCTGGGGTACAGGCCAGAGGTGCGGGAGGTGAGAGGATTCAGCAGACAGAGTGGGGAGCAGAACAGGCAGATCAACTGAAGTACACTGCCGAGGGCAGCAGCGGGCGAGGCAGGAGAGGTCTGCCTGCACCATGTGGGTCCCCTCCCTGGCCAGCAGCAGGGATCAAACTCGTGCTGTAGAGGCTGTGGTTTGCTTCATAGTGCATTGCTTAACCCACTGCGCCACCAGGGAGGCCCTAAAATATGTTCTTATAGTACCTTAAAAATGTTAAAATTTATTAATACCAATTATATTATCTTACAATATGTAAAAATATGTTCAGTATTATAGTTTAATAAATTTGCATTTGATGTAACCCACTGTACAATACATGGTAATCAAAGAACTAATGAAAACTATACTAATTAATGTATAGACCCTACTCTGATCTAAAGCATTTTTTAAAACTATAGCTGGACCCCCTTCTTTTTGTAGCGACCCCCCCAAACTAAAATTTAGGATTAAGAAAATTAAACTTCAACCACCATTTATTCCCTCTCCTCCCTACTTCCTCCTTACGATTAACCTTTACCTGGAAACTATTTCTCTCCAAGTAAATCTCAGAAAACTTGGAAAACTGGCTGTGCTATATCTTTAACAAAAATCCTCTACTCCTTTGAGGTTGAGAGTAACACCAACAACTAACATCTGCTGATGGTGGCCTGATGACAGCCCAGAGGAGAGAGCAAAACTTTAACTAGTGCTCCCTAGACTGCCCAGCACCTCCTTGGACCTGGAAATTTAAAGCTCCCCCCATCCACTTCTTTCATACCCTCCACCCCCACTTACTTCTCTCCTGTCCCTTATGTAATCACAGCAGCCTGCCACTTGAGGAAGTGGGGTTTTTAGGGTGTTAGTCCCAATGACTCCTTTGGTGGCCACCTCAAATAAACTCCTTTCTGAAAAGACATCCTCATCACTTAGAGTTTGGCTTTCTAGATGCCAGCAAAACACCCACTTTGATCACTTACGAATGCATGCTTCATTTAACTCTCCTACAAGGTGGATATTACCCTTCATTCTACAGATGAGGAAAGAGGTGCACACTTACATGACAGCACTCACGCCAAGAATCATAACTGAGTGTGTGTAAGTCACATACACATTCTGCCCTTCCCTATGTGTCTGTCCACGCCCAGCAGAACAAGATGGATTTCATGTCAACGTTCCCATTCCCCAGTCCCAACCAGTTTCTTACCAGCTCTGGCACACAGGATGGCCATGAGGCAGTACCACGCTTAGAGTGGAGCAGCACCCTGGCTCTCAAGTCCATCTGTGCTTTTATCTTAGTTTCCTCAACTATAAAGTTAAGATAATAACCTCATCATTCGGGACTGCTTTAAGGTTAAGATGCAATATATGCCAGATACGTAACGCAGCACAGAGAAAACAGAAATCATTCAGTAAGTGGTAATTTAAGATGTCTTGTCGGGCCTCCCTGGTGGCGCAGTGGGTTAAGCAACGCACTATGAGGCAAACCGCAGCCACTGCAGCACGAGTTCGATCCCTGCTCCCAGCTCGGGAAGGGACCCACATGGCGCAGCAGACCTCTCCTGCCTCGCCCGCTGCTCCCCTCAGCAGTGTACTTCTGTTGATCTGTCTGTTCTGCTCCCCGCTCTGTCTGTGGTGAATCCTCTCACCCCCCACACCTCTGGGCTGTACCCCAGTGCTTGTATGCATAAATAAATAAATCTTTAAAAAAAAAAAAGATGTCTTGTCCTCTCCAGTGTGTTTATATGCCAGTCATCAACAAAATCCAGGAGTTACATCTTGCTTTCCCACTTGGAGTTTGCTGTCTAGGATTAAAGAGAAAAGGTATCAGCTGAGTAAAGAAGAAAATCTGATACCTTTCTATGAGTAGCAGAATTTTGTCAAAAACCATTCCTCCCTATTAATTTTGTAAGCTGAGAAGCTGCAGACCAGTAAACCTGATGACACAGGATTTTTGCAACAACATTCAATTTCTAAAAGACATAAAAGAAACAGATAAGCATATCTGCCCCAAAGACTCTCCTCTCTAGGGTAGGCTGTCTTGTCATTCTTTCTTAAATTTTCTGCCACATCATATAATCAAAAACACATATTACAGTTTCTAAAAGCTGCCATACAATAAACTATGTAAACAAAAAATGTCCTCAGTATTTTTAGCTGTAATTTTAGGATGAGCCAAGGGACAGTCAGGAAAAAAGAAGTGTGTTCAAATGAGGAAGAATTAAGAACTCTAATAAAAAGAGGCTTGACAGAAGGAAGGACAGAATGCAGTGAAATTCACAGTGAGAACAGAACCCTGGGACTGCAAAAACAATGAAGTCGCAAGCAGAGCTCCTGGTGACAGGGGCTGCAGGTTCAAGTGGAGGAAAAGAAACCACTGCCAGGGACTCTGCAGGAATAAATACCCAGCCTCTCTCCTCTCCATCCTACAGTCTCTCAAAGAATCCTAAGGAAGGCTCCAGGGACACAGGGCAGGGCACGCTCCATCCCACGCACTGTTCAACACCGGATTGTGACGGCTGCAGAACGCTCTCGTCTCTGGCTCAGCCTTTAATTCCACAGGAAGAAAAAAATTCAAGGAGCTGTAAATCCAAGTAAATTAAGATAAGCCGGGAATTGGCATGAGATCGATCAGCTCAAACTTCTATCAGATGGAAAATAACTACTTCCATTACTGTAAAATATTTTCTTTAAATGTAAAAATAGCTTGACTATCTCATCCCAGTAAAAAGCTTACAGCTCCAATTTTTAATTCTAAAACCATGCAGTTTTATAGTTTATAGAAGGGTCTTAGCACATCTGAAGTGCAGGTCTTTATCTTGCTGCTTCTCAAAAAAAGAAAGAAAAGAAAAAAAATTAGCCCTCTCTACCTGATTGGCCCATGCCAACCCCATTCTTTACTCATCCCACTCCACGCAAGCTGTGCTTCCTTCAGGCCACCCCGGAGTCATTCTGTTTCAGGCCAAACAGTTCTGAGCACATTAATTTTAAAAACTAGGCAAGAAAAACACCGAGGTTTTTTATTTGTCAAAGGTTTCAGGTTTCCAATTTTTTGATCAAACTTGTCAGGCCAATGACACATCACCACACAATATATCATCGGACTTGTATAAAATCACCCTTTGATTTAAAGTAGAATGTGAAGCCAAAGAAAGTACAAAAGGGAACACACTGTACATACTTGGAAATCACAGTAAATATTTTCAGAATAAAACATACTAAAGATAACCCGATCCCATTTACACTCCATCATTCTCATAAGATGGGCTTTATATTAGGATAACAGCATTTTGGGGCTAGGAAGGATTTTGAGCATCTACTCCCTCAACTCCTTGAACAGACAAAAAAAAAATAAGACTTAAAAATTAATCTTGTCCAAGTGGCTGGATCAAGGCTAGATGGCTCTGGTCTCCCAAAAGATTCACATTTCAATCAGGTTTACAAATAATACTGCAATAAAGTACTTAACTTGGTAAGTAGAAATCCCAGATTTAAAAATTCACCTACAACAAGCCAATTTAAAATTGGGCAAAAGATTAGGATACATATTTCTCCAAAGAAGATATGAGTGGTCATTAAGACCATGAAAAGAAGTTCAACATCATTACGAAGGACATACAAATCAAAACCACAATGAGCTACCACGTCACCCATTGGAATGGTTAATATAAGAAAGAAAAGTGACTAACACTGATGAGGATGTGTATAAATTAGAATTCTAATGCACTGCCAGAAGGGATGTAAAATGGTGCACCTTCCACGTATATGGCCCCCAAAATGAAAGCAGAGACTCCAACACCAATATTCAAAGCAGTGGGGGCCTCCCTGGTGACACAGGGTTTAAGCACTGCACCATGAAGCACCCGCAGCCACTGCAGCATGAGTTCAATCCCCAGCCAGGGAGGTGACCCACACAGTGCAGCAGACTTCTCCTGTCTCACTGCTGCTCCCCTTAGCAGTGTTTTTCAGTCAATCTGCCTGTTCTATACCCTGCTCTGTCTCTGGTGAATCCTCTCAACCCCCACACCTCTGGCCTGTATCCCAGTTCTTGTTTGTCTAAATAAACAAATCTTTTTAGAAAATATCCATAGCAGCATTATCACCAGTAGATGGAAACAACCTAAATGTCCATCAACAAATGAATGGATAAAACAGAAGGCAGCATATACATATGATAGAATATTATGCAGTCTTTAAAAGGAAGGAAATCCTGACACTTGCTACAACCTGGATGAACCCTAAAGACATTAAATGAAATAAACCGGACCAAAAAAAAAACAAACAAAAACCTGGATAACTCCACTTATAAGATGTGCCTAGAATGAGGCAAATTCAAAGAGAAAGTAAAACTGAGGTTGTCAGAGGCTAAGAGGAAAAGAAACTGGGTAATTATTTTTGTTAGGTACAGATTCAATTTGCAGTAATATAAAGTTCCCAAAATGGACTGTGATAGTAGCTGCATATTACGGTGAATGCATTCAGTGCACCACTAAAGCAGTTGCTTAAAAATGATCAGAATGGTAAATTTTTTGTTGCATATTATTTTATCACAACCAAAAAAATCAATCAATAAATTGTAACTGAAGAAATAATCAATCACATGAATTATGGGCTTCAAATCTTCTGAAGATAAGCAATAAACTACACCCTCTCCTATGGTAGTGGAGTTACAAACAGGCATTTCATTTAAGTAAAAAAACACAGAAGAACTATGAAAATTCCAACTTTCCTAAGCAAGATGACCAAAACATAAGGGAAAACGGCTCTCAGAGGTCATGTGTAGGTGAGGGCAAAAGTCTTTTACTTGCTGCACTCAGTCCAAAGCGAACACTTTCAAAATATGATATACATCATTGTCCAGCTACCAGAGAGCGTTTTGGCCACGAAAAGGTTTTCCTTTTTTTCACCAAGTTAAATAATATGTCAGACTTTTAATGCTTGGACCACTTTTTTCTTTCAAACTTGGCAAAATGACCCTTCCAAAGGCATGTGTAAAGACATCTGGGTTAGAAATAATAAACCTGTGTCCTCCCCCAAGGTGCTGT
This sequence comes from Galemys pyrenaicus, assembly GCA_019455555.1. Classification (NCBI taxonomy): domain Eukaryota; kingdom Metazoa; phylum Chordata; class Mammalia; order Eulipotyphla; family Talpidae; genus Galemys; species Galemys pyrenaicus. The sequence goes on from JAGFMF010012281.1 coordinate 20,864,927, forward strand.
GTTTATTTGAATGAGAATGTAATGTTGCTGTCGTTCAAATAAACGCTCCCCCCTCTCCTTTCCAATGGCCTAAAGGACAGCACTTTGCAGATGAGTGCCCACAGTAGCAACGGTAGTGTGGAAAAGTGGTTTCTATTATACAATCACTTTTGAGATGCACAAAAACACCTCCTGTGCTAAGCGTTTCCCCATTTGTTATTTTTTCATCTTCCAAAGAATCCCCATAATAAAGGCAAGTCAAAGCAACTTCCTTGAGTCATCCTGAGACATTCCAAACCATCTAAGTCCTTGCACTTTCTGAAATCTCTGTGGACTTTAGAAATTATCAAACACACATCAAACTGGAGCCGGGGTCCAGATTACTAGGCAACATGCAAGGAGGCATGAAAGGACTTGCTGTCAGCTGGAGCCCTGGCCCCATCACCAAAGGGGGACATACATCTGTGACAAAATGCTGGAGGGTGAACCTTGAGATTTAGAAGGGAGGGATTTACTGAGAGCAATGTCTGAGAGCATCCAAGAGGTTGTCCAAGAGGAAAACCAGCAGTGCTTAGTGCTTCTCAAGCTTTGGCACACTTGACATTTTGGCCCAAATATTTCTTGATGGGTTGTTTTGTGCCCTGTTGCATGTTTTGTGGCCTCCCTGGACTCTACCCTTTAAGTCAGGAGCACCCTTCTCCATCCCCAGTTTTCACACCCAAAAGTATCTCCTGACATTGTCAAATGTCTCTCCTGGAGGTCAAACTTCCTCTGGAAATGAACCACTAGACAAACTCAGCTCTCCCTCCCTTCACTTTAAGGGAGTGGCCAGAGATTTCAGAGTACCAGAGGGGACTAAAAGTGAGCACCCAGTTGGGAGACGCCTGCTGGATGTAGACGAAAAGAGAGAATCACGGAAAGAAGCCAGGTGTCAGTGGACTGGGTTGGACAGAGTGGTATGCCAGACTGACATGAAGGAAAGGCAGTGGGTTTTTGGTGACACAAGGAAAGAAGTTCGAGTTTCTGCTTTACTCTGTCAGCTAATTCATTGATGTTCATTCTTATTTTCCATTCACTTACCACTGCTACTGTGCTGGACATGCTCTCAAGCATCATGTTCATGAGCCAAACTGTAGGTAGGAAAGCTCAGGATAGAGATTGTATGTTCTCAGAAAATCAGCTTTAGACAAGTTGCTTATTCAAGTTTATCTCTTCTTAAAAGCTATCCTCAAACACTAGCAAAGTGCTTAACATTAATCACGAGTAAGACTTAACCAGAATGAGGATGAACCTGGGCAAATGTACCTCCACTTCTACTTCCCCTGGAAAAGCAACTAAAATGTATGTCCAGCAGGCTATAGGTGACTCATTCGTGCACATAACTGCAGTCTATGGAATGGAACTTTGGCAAAGGACTCTCTGGGTGACATTCCAACAATGACAAGAGTCACGAACAGTCATCTTACTTCCTGGGACACTAACTGTGCTGCAGAAACCAGATGGAGGACTGGAGTCAAAAGGTGAGAATTCTTTGGAAAACCTGACCTTCAATGCATGGTGAACAAGAGATTTGCTGGTTTTCCCCTGAAAATCCCTAAAGGCGGGAAGCAATACAACAGGTTGAAACAGTAAAAGAAAGCAAGCTGTACCTCAGCATTTCATGTGGCAAGGAGGCTACCTTGGTGATATCCTGCCCAAAAGGATGCCTGGCAGGGTGAAGATGCCTCAGCTTTAAGAGGGATGGCAGTGAAAAAGGCAAAGTGCAAAGGATTAACATGTTGGCTGAGTGGCTGAGTCTCTGCTAGCATTTATAAATCACTTCCCAATACAGTATAAAGCTCTAATGGGAACTCAATAAATGCCATTAATTCACGATAATAGATCTCTTTCTGAAATCATGATTCCATGGGCCAGCAGCAGCCCACCCCCTGGGAACTTGTTATAAATGCAGAAACTCTATGTCATACCTATTGAACCAGAATTTGCCTTTCACCAAGAGTCACAGCAATTCCATTAAGGGGTGATGAGCCCTGACTTTCACTACAGACTCTCTATCAGAACTGTATATAACAATTGCCTGCATCTTTGTTTTCATAATACACGTATTTTAAAGTACACCCAGAAATGCTGTTTCAGGAAGCCTGGGGTTTGGCTGGGCATCTGTACCTTTGAAGAAATCCACAGGACATTCTGTTGTATATCCAGGTCTGAGAACCACTGATTCAGGGGTTGGAGAAGGCAAGCATTTGAAGTCAGGCCTCAGCCAGCGCCCCTAACTACTGTCCCACCTACCTGAGCCCAAATTCCTTTTATAGAGGTCAACCTTGCTCTCCTCCTTCCAGAGGCTTCATTAAATCAGTGCCCATCCCTAACAAAAAATACAGTTTGCTACAATGTTTGCTCCAATTTTTGCTCCATGATTGATGAAGCATCCCATTCAAAATGATCAAATGGGACAAAAAACGGCATAGCCACCAAGAGAAGGAAGAGAGGTTGGAAAGATAAGAGAGGCCTCCAGTTAGAACCTCCTCCCCGGCTGCCTGGGAGACATCAGCTTGGCTCAGCACTGACTTCTGCTAAGGACTTGTTTGTGAATGAAGAGAAAAGGAACTGTTTACCAACCACCACCAAATTGTTAGTTTTTTTGCTCTAGATTTTGTCTAGAGGGAAAAGAACACAGAACCTGACAAATTAGAGACTGAGCCACTCTTATTGCTGAATACCCAAATATTCAAACTCAGCCACCACTGGAGATCAAATTTCAAAAACCAGCTATAGTGGAGTGCAAACTCTTGAATCCCAAACCTGACTTCTAGGACAGGCTATTAAGCAAATTGGTCACTACTAGTCCCTGGTGCACTGTATTTCTAAGAGTTAATTTCCTTAAATGCGATCCCTCAGAATTTAAAATTTTTCAAGTTAACTGCCAGGTAAAAGGAAGAAACACTTCTTCTGGAAGAAAATGGTCTAGGATATGATGAAGTTTGACAGAGGGAAATGATAATTACTGTATGAAAGGCAGAGTCAGAAGTCTTTTACCAAATAAGGTTATGATTTCTGCAGAGTATATTTCCAATGAAAGGGTATTTTCAGCCTGAAGAGTTTAGCTTCTTTTTCAAAAATATTCCACAGAGTAAATTTTATTTAATGCTAACTCACCTATTTACCAAATATACTATTTAGACATGAATGCTTTTTTTTTTCCTTTTCCATGCAACGTCATGATTTTTGGGGCTTCTCAGATGTTTCTAATTACCCTCTGTGTACACCCAATAAAACAGTTGGCTCAAGATGTTAATACCACAAGAAGATGCAGAAGGCTCATAAATCACCCTTTCTTCAGAAAAGGACAATGCAGTGGCAAAAGTGACATTTTATTCTTGCTAAATTTTAGACTTTAGTGAAGAATGTTCCAGCACACTTCCTAATTCTTATGAGGACAAGGGGAGTGGTCTCTCTTCTCACTGCAAAGAGTCTGACATCAAATTTCCCTTTTCATTCTTCTAGGGAAAATCTGAACAAAATTAGGCCGTTTTTGCACTAGGAAAGTTAAGAAAGTTCCCATAATCCAGAATAAACTTTTATTGAATCTGATGGGCATCTGATGTCTGGTCTCAGAATGGAGAAATATCTCATTACTACATGAAATGGTTTTTTTTTTTCCCACCAAATCTTATAAAAAGCCAACACCGCAGTTATATCAATTTTTTAGTAATCATCGTGTGAATCTATATTCGAGATAGTGGCATCAAACAGAAAACCATTCCTTAGCCCTATATACCCATCAACTGAATAGAAAATCAAGTTGTAATAAATGTTTCAATGACAGCAACACATTAAATTGGCAATGGAAGAGCACCTGGCTCTTCTCATTTTCTGTATTTGTGATAGAATCCCCAGCCTCCTCACTAATGTTCTCCTTCCCCATTTGGTAGTTATTTCATTTTCCTGGACTGCGTAGCATGAAGATGACTGTGTGGCTGCCCTCAAAAACATTTCACATCAGCTGTGATGTTAGTTCCAAAAGGTTCTTCCAAAAATACAGATCCATTATTCCTTCTCCACATGGAAAATATTTCTATACCTTGATACTGAAAGCATATACAAACATTCAATTTTTATACTACCAATGCAAAATTGAGCACCATTCAAAAGGCCAATAAATGCTGCAGGTTTACAGCGTGTAACATAAATGTGACTGCAATATCTGTTTCCAGCCCAGCTTTGTCAAAGTTCTAGCCTAGGAGCCCAGAGGTGAGTTACACACACGACACGACGGTATCATGAGGAACAGGAAGGAGGATCCAATGTACTATATCACTATAATGTATGTATATCATATATCACTGGAGGTGCTCCCCTGTATTCAAGATGATTGCTTTTCCTTCTGACCACAGCATTTGTTATGAAATGTGCTACACAGTTTAAATGCTCTCACCCTTGCTAGCAGGCTTGGCAACAGGCAAGAGCTTCCTGGGTAAGCAAGTGAACCCCTCAAGGAGGTGCATGATCCAAGATAAAGGGGGCCTAGTGCTACAAAGTTGCCTCCGCCATGTGACACTGACACTGAGCCTTACTTTGTGCAGAGCATAACCTGCCCAGATCAAGCCTACATGTGAGCACAGATAGAGCCTACTGCGACTAGGCTCAGAGCACCAAAGTGTGGGAACAATGCAAAACCCTTCTTTGTCTTTCTTTTCACATGTTTTTTTTTGGGGGGGGAGGTGTATTTTGGGTTTTTCTGATCTGTTTTTTTTACATTTTGAAAGGACAGGTTTATTAGGATAAGAAGAAAAAGAGAGGGACCTGCATGGTCACAGGTGGGCAGAAAAAATGCCCTTTCTATGTCTCTCGATACCACTGCACCATCAGGATCAGCAGACACAAGGACCACCCTCTCTGGCAGTGCAGAGGACACCCTACGCAAACTCCAAGAGATGTAAGTAAGTACCGGCCACCACCCAATAGGACAGAGAGGTACAGATTTAAGAGGACCTGTTACTGGCAAGTGAGAAAGACCTTTAAATCAATCCAAACAATCCATATAAACCTTCGGCTTTGAGGCTCTTGAAAACTTACAGCTATGCAAGGAGGTCAGGGCATGATCACGTGCATTTACTAGGACGGAATCAGAGCGGTTAGATCGTCAGCCAGCATCCGGGGCCCAGTCAGTACACTTGAGCTTGATCATCAACTGTCAACTGACATGGAAGTGATTTGAGGTATAACAGGAAAGTGAAAAGGCAGCACAGGCAGAAGCACTTGAAATGGAACTTGAGGTTGTTTCTTAAAAGACTGTCAAGTATTGAGGCAGTTTGCAGGAGTTGGGAACAAGGAATTTCAAGCAGCAGGAACAGCTGTACTAAAGGCTGGAAATTTTACTGTCCTTTGCCATGTGTAGAAAGTACAGTGCAGTCAGTGTCAAAAATGTGAAGTTCAAATTCTATGCAAAGTGCTACAAAAGTGCCCTATTCATGCATCTTGCAGTCAGGGGATATGATCTCCTTTCTAGTGACCCCAAATTTTACAATAGGCTTCTCAGATTATTTCACTCTGGTGATTTCAAGTTATCTGAGAATTCCAGATGAAGCTGGACTGGATAAAATCTCTCTGAGTCACCATTACCAGGGCACCTGCATGGACAAGTTACTCTCGACAAAAAGGCACTAAGCTGCTCCAAAGTGAGACGCTGCTGCCACTGGGAAGTTAGTATTAAGTAGACAGGTCCCCGTCCCCAAGCAATTGAGAGTTATGGAAAACAGACATGGCACCAAAATGGGATGGCTTTGTTGCCTGAGTGATGAGTGGCATTTGGCCGACTCTTGAAAAAAACAGTGGGCACTGTCCAAGCAGACTGGATCTGGGAAGAGGCAGCAGTGTGAACAAAGGCTCAGGGGCTTGAAGCATTTGGGGACCTTCAGCATCTCTGGAGGTTCAGTGTGGCAGAAGCAGAGAGAAGGGGACACATCCAGAGTTAAGGCCCTGGACCCAAGCAGCAGTTGGTTCTAGAGGATCCTGCAGGTAGGGATACTATGCTTTTTCAGCTTCCCAAAGATCAGTCTGTGTACTCAAGCTGACAAACGAGGAAAAGAAGGCACAGTTTGTGACCTTGCGTTACAGACTCCAAGGAATTTTGAAAGGCCGTTTATTCTAGGGTAAGCTAGCACAGACCCTTAAAGGAGACCCATCTGGCCCTGTGACACAAACCAGGCATAGCTTAAGAAGAACAACCTATCACACATGCCTTCTGCACAGAGCAAGCAAACTGCTAACCCTCTTACACCTATGGCTGATTTTCTTAAAACTGCCCTGGCTAGAGACAGTCATTCTTCCACTGTGACGCCCTCCACCTTCTCAGCTTCAGGAATCTTTAGCCAAATAAGACTTCATTTTCTCCTGATTTTGGCTCTGAGAATCAGCCTAGCACCCCTTCTTGGTCCAGCTAACCCCTGGAACCTCCTTTCCATGCAGCCTTACCCCACTTGGTGGTACCCACCCCTCTCCCCACCAACCCCGTCCATGCACACATCTGCCCCCGCTGGCAGAACCAATCCTTACTTTAAAGCGAGCTCTACACCAATATCATGTGATCTGCCTAATATAAAATTATGCTGCAGAGCCCCAGATGATGTCAGAGAACAATGTAAATGACTACACTTAATACAAGCCTTTCAGAGATGCGCCGTAGTCTAAAACAATCACAGATTACTACATTTGTGATGTTCCTGGCAGCGCTCATTATTCACTTCAGATCTCTGCTAACATGTCCTCAACAGAGAGCCCTCTCTGACCGGTCTACAAGAGCAACCACGCCTTACACTAACCCTCTCCACTCTGCCAACTTCATTCTTCATAGCATTTACCATTACCTGACACTGTATTGTGTATTTCTGACTGTATTGTGATAGTACGCATTTCACAGTAGCATATACTCACTTTTTTTTTATTGTCAATTGCGGTAAAATATATACAATACAAAAATTATCACCAGAAGCATTTCTAAATATACTTTTCATTGTATTAAGTACATTCATACTGTTGTGAATTCAATCTCCTGAACTTTTTCATCTCACAAAACGGAAACACTGGACATATTCAACAACTCCATATCTCCACCTTTCCTCTCCCCTGGAGGCAGAATGCTTTCTCTCTCTATGAATCTGATTACTCTCACTCTCTCATACAAGGAGAATCATATGGTATTTGGTGACTGGCTTACTTCACTTAGCATAATGCCCGAGATTCATCCACATTGTACAGTCATATTATATTTACATGGCAGGAAGGCAAGAACTTTGTTTTGTTTGTTGCAATGACCCCAATGGCTAAACCAATCCTTGCCACACAGCAGTTGTTCAGTCTAAGTTAAATGAATTAATGTTCCTAATACCAGTCATTAAAGAGTGTTCCACAGTTTACGTAAGACAGAGGAAATGCTACACATTATGCCATTTATTCAGTACTAGAAAATAAAACACTCTGATGAGACTAAAAAACACTTGGTAAAACTAAATAGTTCCTTTGACAAGTTGCGGACCATTCTCAATGGCCGAGTGAAAAGTAACTCTTTTAGTATCAAGTTGGATCATCTTACAAAACAACAGACCTATACAATGCATTAAGAGGAAAATACTTGCACCAGTCCATCAAACTGGCATTGCATTGGCTTCTGTGTTAGATGAACATCAAGAGAGCCAAACTATGACAACTGGCACAAGAAAAGACTACGCATCTGAAATAGGTTGCCAGAAAAAATATCACAATGCTTCCCACGCCTTAAGCAATTATGATGGTTTATTTGATGCCTTGTTGAGAGGGAATTTTCTCCTCTTCCTAGGAGAAGATATATAATGAGCTTAACAACATGGACTGCTTCCATTCCTCATCAAGACACACAGTGTGAAGGTGTCTGAGGAGCTCTAGTCCTGTGTGGAGTCTCAAATTAGCCTTAGAACAGCAGAAGGCATCTAGAAGCTGTCATTACTAAGGGTTGTTCAGACACAGACTATCAAAACAACTGTGTCCTACTGTAAAAACAGAATTTACTTCTTTTTGCAAAATGATAACAAACATCAATATTTCCTTTTCAGAAATTTTACATAATATTTTACATAACTTTTCTAAGAGTAAATTCCAAATATTTAGCTTAAAATTCTAGGTGTCCTACTTCCCAGATTTGTCTCCTATTATTACCATACATGCTTTCTTCAAGGGAAACTACTCCCAATACCCAGAAACCACTTGTGCCTTCTTGTCTCCATGCCTAACTCTGAAGGGTAAATTCTTCCCTATCAACTTTAAGTCTCCTCTCCCTTTCCTTCCTATCCATCTTTACTTTGGAACTTACCAATATTTCAAGTCCCATGGCCCTCATCTGTCTACAATCAGGTCACTAGCACTTCCCTAGCTAGCTCCCATGATGAGACAGTATGTTTCAAGGTAAGACAATGTGGTAAACTAAACAGAAAAGTTACATGCCACCCTTTTTTCTCAAAATATCCTTTCTCAGTTATAAGTGATAGCTGCATCTCCTTCTCTGGGCTCCTGCTAAGAGCTTCCTAACTTGAATTAGGGGTATTTATGCACACTCTTCATCTTCTCCACAGCTCTTAGAGGGTAGCATTATGATTTTTTGGTCTTGGAAAATCTAGTCCTTTGTTTCATATATAATCACCCACCATAAGGTCCTAAGAGGCAAACTAGATGGGCAAAAGGTATTTGAACTCAGGGGTTAAAAAAAAAAAAAACCCCTGATAAACTTAAAAGCTTCTGTACAGCAAAAGATATCCTAACCAAAACAAAGCGACAACACACCAACTGGGAGAAAATCTCTGCACACAACATTACTGACAAGGGACTTATCACACAGATCCACAAAGAACTAACCAGACTAAACAGAAAAAAAGAAAACAACCCAGTCAAAAAATGGGC
>JAGFMF010012281.1:20874002-20915941 GCA_019455555.1 Galemys pyrenaicus
CAACCTAAATGCCCAAAAACAGATGAGTGGATCGGGAAGCTGTGGTACATATACACGATGGACTACTACTCAGCAATCAAAAATGAAAAACTAGACGCAGTCATAGGAACATGGATGGAACTGGAAGGGATTATGCTCAGCAAAGTAAGTCAGAAAGCAAAAGAAAAATACCAGATGGTTCCTCCCCTAGGGGGAATATAAGGGAACCAAATAAGGATCAAGGAAAGGAATAAGAACAATAATAATAATAATAACAACAAGAAGAAAGAAACAAAAACCAAAAATGAAAGGACAAAGACAAACTGGGGACACTTGGTGGGGAGGGAAGAGGGGAAGGGTGGAGGGCAGACGGGGACACAGGGGACTGAGGTGATGGTGCACTGGTGTTACGCTGATGGGGAATACATGGAGATTACAACTGATGTCAAATATATTAAATTTTAAAAAATTTATATTAAAAAAATTAATAGTCACCTTTATAATCAAACCATTTAATGTCTTGGTATGCACATGCATGAATAAATGTACTACCATTTGCCTCTCTGAGGAAATCCAAACCAAAAAAATAGAACATAATTTTTTATAGTTATTCAATTGTTACTGATGGACTTGTGTATCCCCTGTAGCTCTTCAGAGAACACAGCATCAAAGAAAGTGAACGTGTCACTTCAGGCATCATGATTGCTTTTCAATGCCTCTATAAATAACTTATGCCAAGAACAGTATTACTTTATTTGAAATATTCTAGTTGTGACAACATGAATTCCTAGTGTTCTCACAACTCTATAAACAACTTACAAACCCCAGAAGGTCATCCTCATTATATTCCTACGAAATGGAAAGAATCCATTAAAACAATAATGGTTAACCTGCTGGCCCACCCAACTGGGAGTATGTTTCCAACTTTTAAAAAGGCAAAGACACAGAGAGCAAGGAGGCAAAACTCAGGATGTCGTCGATGGAACGTTATTCTAATTATAAATCTGCTTTATAGGAAATACCTATATTATGTAAATGTTCTGTCACATTGTATAATATCACATCCATAAAACTTAGTATGCTCTAGAATCTCAGAGTATTTCCCTTGGATATCAACCTCATTCGAACCTCACTTTTAAAGTCACAGTAAGCAGAAGTTCTTACTTCTCCCCCTGAATACTCAAGAACAGAGACTACAGCTAATGCCATTTGCAGCAACATGGATGGAGCTGCAAGGCATGATGCTGATTGTAGTAAGTCAGAAGGTGAAAGATAAATACTGTCACTAGTATGTGGAATATAAAATAACTTAGAATCAGAAAAAAACAAGCTTGAAAACTAATGCTTGATAACTGACTACAGAAGGGGAGACACCAAGGGGGGAGATGGGGTGCAGCAGGGGTAAGAACAAAGAGGGAAGGAAGCACAATGGTCTGGAGTGCTAGAATGTGGCTAAGTTGCTGGTGGTGCACTATGGTGGTAATACCTGATGTGGATACCCTAATATTAGCTCAATTAAAAATAAATTTTAAAAGAGGAACAGATACTACACGACTAATAGTTTAAAAAAAAAATTAAAAGCCCCTGCCTTTCACATCTGATTGATTAGCCAGACTTACAGTCACCACAGACAAGAAGACAGAAACAACAGGAAGGAGCCCCTATGCCTGCTCTGGAACGAAGCTGTGTCTCTCATTACTTGCACTGTGTGATGATGAGTGACCTGGGCTGCAGATGATACCGAACCAGAATAAGCCCAATGGCCATGATGAAGGCAGGACTCAAACCCAGGGCGGTTGCTTATTTTTATTTTCTTATCTGACCTTTCCACGAAACTCAGCACCTGAGATAGCCCTTCACCTGTCCCTCAATACAGTATGGTCAGCCCCAGGGAGATGAAGAAATGACACAGGAGACCGGGTTCTAGTCCTTGCTAACGGACTCACTGTGTAATTAAGACAAATCACTTAACCTGCTGGGTCTGGTTTCCTTAACCATAAAATGAAAACCACATCTAATTTACTTCCTTAAAAAACAAAACAAAAAATAAAATATAGTGAAAATCACTAGTGCCAATGTTCAAGATTTCTACTCTTTTTTTTTTTTTAAAAAAAAAAAAAAGGATTTATTTATGCATACAAGAGCTGGGGTACAGGCCAGAGTCACCAGAGGTGAGAGGATTCACTGGAGACAGAGTGAGGAGCAGAACAGGCAGATCAACAGAAGTACACTGCTGAGGGGAGCAGCGGGCACAGCGGGAGAGGTCTGCTGTGCCATGTGGGTCCCCTCCCTGGCCAGGGATCAAATTCATGCTGCTGTGCTGTGGATGCTTCGCAGTGCGGGGCTCAACCCACTGCGCCACCAGGGAGGCTCCCAAGATTTCAACTATTCTGATTACCAAATAGGAATACTTAACTCAAGTGCCTTAACTCTCAAGTCCCAAATGGTTTTCTCTGTATTGGTTTGATCGGCTGGAGCAGGGGTCTGTAGTCGGCCTCTAGGGCATGTGAGTCGAGTGGCCCGTGGGCAGTGCCTGTGATACCACCAGGGCCACTGCACCCCACACTGCCTATGGCCGCTTTCACCACCACAGGAGGGGCAAATACAATTAAGTCTGCAAAGTGTTAACACATTGACTCTGGGCCCTTTACAGGAAGAAGTGACATCTCCCACCTCTCAATGCTTTTGAACATCAGAAGCCAAAGTGAAAAGCTACCAAGTGACCACCAATTTTTAATTTTCCTCAAACTGTATAATTTTTCATTTACATATCGATCTTACTTGTCAAAGATAGAACATAGTGTAATTTATTATCAAGAGAACATCAGTGAACTGGAAAATCACTTTTTGTAAGTAATAAAAATCATATTAAACCAGTAAGATCCAAGGATATATGCCAAAAAAGAAAAAATCAAATTCTGAAATGTCCTATTTGTCTCAAGAATCACAATCTCCAAGTTCTATGAATGAGCATTCTTTAATAACAAAATTTAAAACTTGTCCCACAAACGATCAAATATTTGAGCAAAGTGTAAAAAGGACAGAGAAGTAGCTCAGGATATAAATGATATTTATCTGGTGATTTTCAACATGAAACTTTCTATGCCCGGTGCTCTGCTCTCTCACACCCTTTTATTTTTAATTAAGCTACTCCGCCAACCCCTTTGCAAAGAATTCTGTTCCTTCTGCTCCATTATATATTTTGAATGGGCAATGTGTATCCTGTTCCTAAACATCTGCTTAAATGCCAGAGAGGAAAGTGTGTAGCATGTTTTAACAAGTAGACTTCCTCTGTTTCTCAAAGCCTTCAAGTATTTGTTTCAAAGTGAATACACTGTAAGCCAACAAATTACCACCCAGTCCATTACTTTGTCATTCCTACTGTAAAGATTTACAATAAATCAAAGAGGAGGAGCAGACATTATTGTTGACGATGACAGCGGAGGGAAAGCATGAGGATAAGGAAGGCGATCAAAAAAAAACCAAAACTGGGAAAAGTCGTTAAGGCGACAATAGCCTCTGGGAACTGCCTGCTATCATCTCCTCCTTGTCTACAGCCCTCCCCCAAAAAGCCAGAAAATAGTAATACTTATCAACAGGAAAACAGGGTTTGGTTATGAACTGTAGAGGTCACTAAGTTTAAGCCATTTGTTTTATAGATGAGAGAAAGTGGCATCCAAAGAAAGTGGCTGTCGTGCACTGTTAACTAGCTGGTTGGTGGCAAGATCAGGGTCAGAATGGAGTTCCCTGACCATTCAGCACACTTCTCATTAGACTCGGCTCTCTGCCTCACTAAGCAGAATGTGCCACTTGGCACCTAACAGCTCAAGTCTTTTAAAAATATTCCCAAAGTGCCCATATCATAGTCAGGAAATTCACAATACCCTTTCTAAATAGCATCTGTGGGCTCATGTATTTTCCAAGCACAGACAACCCAGAGGAACACTTCAACCTCACAAGGGTTAGGAGTCACAATAAAGCAGGAGGATCATCAAAGAGCTAGTGAGGACCTCAAGCTGTCCTCTCATATTTTGTCTTGCATGAAATCAGTTTGAAATAGATACCACCTCCTTTTCTACACCCCCAGACACACACTCCCAAGACTAAACAGCAATATTCCATAAAAAGACCAGATCTAGCCAGTGTTATTATCTGTCTGACATTTGGGTTATTCAGAGTAACTCATAAAGTAATGTGGGTGTCTGCGATTATTTGAGTACACATGGAAAACCATAATCGTTCAAAAAAATAATAAAAGACATTTTTCCGTGACAAAAATACTGCACTGCATGACCGGGTGGCAGAGTAACAGCAGCGTGTGGACCACAGCACTTTCCCCATTTACAAAAAAAGTGAAAAAGAAACAAAAGTTCTAAAAGGAGCAAAGCCTTTTTCTTCAGTCCGTGGCTACCAGAGTTCACATTTAAATTAATTACAAAAGATTAAAAGATCTGGAGCACTGACAGTAACCCATTAGCCTATCTTCTCCCCAAATCCGTGTCATGTATCAGCTTCTCATCCAGTCTTCTGATACAGCGTAGAAACTTGGCAAAAGATACAAACCTCTACCCGTTCCTACGATCAAAATATAGGTTTCTGAAAACTTTTCAGTATTTTTCAGAGCATGGCTATTCATGAAGTAAAAATTTAAATTGAGCCATCAGCATTAAAATTTGTCAAATGTGCCAAATCTAACATATACTCTACTCATCACTGAGCAGAAAACATCTGAAGCTGCTCAGTGCACATTACCCAGTAAGCGTCTTCGCCTAAACCCCATCTCCTCTGTGCTACTAGTATCTCCCCATCACCACCAAGCTGCACAAATGATAAGCAGTAAGAAGCAACATCCCAGCTTCCATTTCTCCAAGAAACTAACCATCAGGGTCAAAATTATTCAGAAAGTCATTTTAAAGATCGTCTGAAAGCAGCACATTTGGACTCAGACAGAAACTCATTCAAGCAGAGAGCAGAGTGAATGGCAGGGTGACTGGACATGCTGATCTCGTAAAGCTCCATCGGGAAGGGCAGTGAGGGACCGTGGAGGACTCACCCACTCGGAAGTTCGTGGCTGTCAGGGTGTCGGCAGCATGACCATTCTCACTAATGAGAGTGGTGGTGTTCCCCTTCTCACAGCTGTTCTGACAGCTGCCCTTGGTGCACGTCACTTTACAGATGCTCGGAGTAAAGACCACCTTGATGCGGCCAGTGTGGTTACTCACTAGGAGCGGAGGCAGGGAGAAAAAGAACAACAAACACATCAGCTTAGTATCCATGAACTTGTCTTGGGAGGTTTAAAAAAGAAAAAAAAGAAAAGAGAGGAACGAGAAGGGGAAAGAGAGCCCACAGCCCCACAGGTTTAAGAGGAAAGCCTTCAGTGCTCGCTGCTCTGTATCCAGTGGTGTCTCTGAAACAGGAGTAGGAAGCTTAGCAAACAGAACTCTGGGATGCACTCCAAAACCACATTTGAAGTCGAGTCACTGGAGTGGGATTACTAACCACAATGCTGCACTTTATTCACGGGCAGACAAAGAGCAACACGGAGGGCATGACAGATGAAAGAGCCACCCTGACAGGCAGATGTAACGCAAGGGGGCTGGCCAAGCACCTAGCGGTGAATCAATTTCCGTGTCCTCCACTTGCGTACTTGCCCTGTCTCTCCACTTACTAAGTAGCTATTTGCAGCCCGACCCCTGGAAATGTTTTAGGCATGCGGCATTTCTGCAAACATCTGTCTCAAATCTCCTGGCACTCTCAGCTGAAGTGATCAAATCCTGTGACGCAGCTGCGGGAGCCCATTTCTTTTTCACAGCTCTGGGGCACTATTTCTCCACGTAAATATATGCAATGATTATTCTGTCTTTCCGTGCACGGAACTCATCTAAGAAAAAATGAGGTCAGATCACAAGGTTGAAGGAGTGTGGGGGCTCTGTTAAAAGACCATCCTGGAGGTCTCACTGCTGTCAGTGGCGGGTCACCTGACGCAGGTAAGGCTTTCATTCACTTTCTCTTGAAAGCCAAGTGCTATAACCCAGCTGCACAGCAGAGGCAGCACAGCATCACAAAAGGGGCATTAATCTTAAGGTCAGGTTCTGGGCTGCACTCCTGGTTCCACCACATATGACCTTGGGTGTGTCATCTCACCTCTCCTCGAAAACATGAGCATAGAGCCGATGTCTCTGCTCTGTAGCCAGTGTCTGTATTGGGGTCAACCTGGCCCTGCCTGCTTTTGTAAAGAAAGTTTTATTGGCATAGTCATTTATGCAGTGTCTACAGCTGCGATTTTTGTCCTGGAACAGCAAAGCTGCACAGAGAATGTATGACCTCACACCATTCAAGCCAGACCTCAATATAAATTCTCTGCCAAAGGACAATCCAGAGACCCAATTTTGACTCCCACATCTATGATATGCCCCCTGTCCCAGGCCTCCTGTCTCTAGAAGTGGGGCACAAAGCTCAGGTGCAGCAGCAGCTGAAAACACATGGTTCATTCTTGAGGCTGGAGCATGAAAGGAAGCAACCTGTTGTCACTGTGGCCAAAGGGGAGACTGGCTCTTCTCAGCCTTTCCCCTGCCACCCCCTGCCTACCATCTCCCACTGGGGACCACTTTGGTTTGACCAGGGTTATATGTTTAGAAAATCATCCAAGAGGTCTCTGTATACCCTCAATGCTAGATTGTGAGCAAAATCTGAGCTTGGAAACAAAGACTCTCCACCAAAGAAGCCACTAGAATTTCAAAGTTAGGATGGGGTCTCAGAGATTTTCTGATCAACCTTTACTTGAACATCAGTAGTGATGGGGAACTCATCACCCACCAAGACAACATACTCCAGTGAGGGGCAGAGTCTAACAATACTGCTCTTTGAACTGAAAAGCAGGTTTTCACAGAAATGTTTATCCCATTTAATCCTAATTCAGCTCCCATGGTCTTACAATCTAATGCCTCTTTGCTCACAACAGTCATTCAGCTACTCACAGACAACTGTCGTGTAACCAAAGAAAGCTTAAGCTAGAATGGCTTAAGCCATCCTGGGGTGACCCTGACCCTGGAAAGAAGGGAAAGATTTCCTTCAGAAGAGAAATACCCTCAGTTCCTGCCGATGTCTCCCTCACCAGTGGCTCTAACACAAGACATGAGAACACAAAGTCTGCTGGCAAACATCCTAGCAGCCAACCAGGTCCTCCAGCTCCTTACACAATGGTATCCAGAAGTATTTTCTAGAAATACCCAAAGAATAAACATTTTAAGGTTGCAGGACTCTGTTACAACACTTCAACTCTGCTGTGGTAGCAGGAAAGCATCAGTATGTGCATGAATGGATGTAGCTGTGTTCCAAAAAAAAAAACTTTGAAGAAGTTATTTGCTAACATCTTCATTAAATGTAAATATGATTATCTACATTTTTCTCTGGGAGTATACCTTAATTTTTTTTAAATGACAATAGAATGACAAGTCCCCAGTCAGACAAAATTCACCTAGTTCGATTTGGTTTTTATTCACAGTAGCATTAAAAAAAAATCAGCTTATACTGTAAGTTGTCAGACTATGCTTACAAATATCTTGAGAGAGAGAGTAAATGAGTGTGAGTGTGTGTGTGTGGTGTAGCCCAGGAAAAAAGAGACAACATCATCTCACTTCAAAAGAATATAAACTTCTATTTTTTCTGGCTCTTGGTACAATAATGAAGTTAGAATCGGTGTGCCAACTATTTTGCCTTCTCTGGCATTAACTTGTAGCAACCAGCAGCTGCCATGCAGATGCTCATACCGTCACCTAAATCATGCTCACTTTGGCAAACTGAGACGTCCAAAGAAAGCAAGCACTTAATCATTGTTCCCATTTCACCTCCCAACTACAGTAGTCACTTCATAAGCACTTGAGATTCTCTGGACCTATTGTTCTTAAAAACTTATATATCTTTGCCAAAAAATTTTCTTTTGGCTTAGAATCATCTGGATTTTCAAAAGGCAGAGACAGTTTCATATGACTTAATTCTGATTTTTACAATGTTCACATCTTCTTGGAAGCAGAAGATACATTTTATTTCATATTTCCCCTTGTGTTTTACAAGCATTCTGCTATAAAGTAATCTAACTCTAGAACAGACACTTGTGTTCTTTGCCAGTCCTCTTACGGCTTCATGGAGCATTTATTTCTTCCTTATAATTAATTTTTGTTTTCTACATCAATCTCAAAATCAGTATTGAAAAACTCAAGGGCTTTCGGCACTAGGTTGTCATTTATAGTTCTAATAGGAACCCCATAAATACTGAACGCATTAGAAAATACACTCCTGAGATTAATATGCTAAGTGAAATAAGTCAGGAAGACAAATACTATGATTTCATTTACATGTGGAATCTAAAAACCAAATGAAGGAACAAAACAAAACAAAAAAAGATACAGACTGGCAGTTACCAGAGGTGAAAGGGAGAAGGTGGGTGAAGGGAATCAAGTCATACAATCTTCTAATTATCAATAATTAAGTTATGGGGAGGTCAGTTACAGCACAGTAACTAGTCAATAATACACTGTACATTTCAGAGTTGCTAAGAGTAAATAAATCTTAAGCTCTCATCACAAAAGAAAATATGTAACTCTGTAGGGTGACAGATGATAACTAGACAGATTATGACGATTATTTTACAAGTATACAAACCTCAAATCATTACACTGTACCCTGGCCATCATACCTCAATTAAAAAAAAAAAAATTCTCCCATCTGTACTCCTTTAACATCATTCCCACATTTCTAGGGTATCCTGGAAAGGACTTAAGTTTTTAAGAACACAAAACTAAGGCAAGTGGTGATGAAGTTCATATTCTTCACATGTGACAAGCTGAAGACAATGCCACTCATCTCTCCAGAGTTCAGTGGTGATTTAACAGTAGTGGTCATGACCTTGTCTCCAGGTCAATTGGTCTATAACAGGCATTGTCCTAAAGTGCCTTGAATAAATTAGCACCCAAGGGCCCCTGGTGCCTTGTGGAGAGAGGCATACAATAAATGTGGAACAAATGTAATGACCAAATGGTCTCCATGGGGGCAAGGATGACTGACCCACAGCGACAGGGACTCACAGGATGCCACGTATCCTCCAGGTTTATTGCCTTGCCCTGCCAGTGAGGAAACTGAAGCCCAAGGACAAACCAATGCCAGAAGATCATCCCTAGAGGCACCTACTGGATTAAGAATTAAACGCAAGAAGTGAAAGTGAGACTAGCGAGGAGTTAGGGAATTATTGGCACGGCTTTCACACTTGGTTCTTCTAAGGAACAAAATACAATTTTTCGATCTCCATAGATAAATCAACTCCAGAAATCTTAAGCCAGCATTTTCAAACTTTGGGTTTTAGAAATTTTGGCTAGAAACCTAGATCGCCTGGAGCCTCACAGCACCTCCGCTGGGCCTCCTCGCCAGTCAAGACACTCAAGAGTCAACATCCTGTCTGCAGATTCTGCCAGACCCCGTGCGAATTTATACCTCCGAGAAGAGGCACTGGCACACAGTTTAAACAAACCACAGATATTCAGAGTGAATGGCAAATGGGGTGGAAGTGAAGCTGATACTCTCCCAATGGAAAAAGTTTTCATTTCTGCTTCCCCATCATTAGTGAGAGAGAAATTTTTAAATGGGAAAATTGTCTTGACAAATGGACTTCAGTCTAGAAGACAGCACGGTTGACATCTCTCAGTCCATAGAGGAGGATATGAACCTGGCAGAGGGAGCCAAGGAACTAAATACAACAAGCTAAGGCATCGCATCGGATCTCAAGAACAAATACAATCCCTCGCCATCATGCAGAATGCAGCACAGCACGCCAGCGTCTTCCAACTCAAACAGCAGGGCTGAGGAGCACAAGCCATATACTCCAGGATGGAGAAGCAACTGTTGTTGGTTTAAAGCCATTACCCCACCCATAAACTAAAGCCTGTTACAGAGACCTAGAAGCTGATTCTCTCCAGATCACGTGGAGAGAAACTGAGCTAAGAGCCCATTCTTCTGCTTGTAATCCACTGTCTGTCCCAAAGCCAAGAATTCTTTGAAGGGCAAATCATAAAGTATTAACTAATACTTAGAATAACAGGACTTAACTGCTCAGCTCTCCGGACTCGCTGAACTCGTCCTGGACTATTAAAGCAATGCCCATACAGTACTATGTTCCTTGAGAAAGGTGCTATATAGAAATTAAGATCAAATCCATGATTTCATTGGGTTGCCCCAGTCATGGAAAATCCTCCAATAGACAAGCTCAGATGAGATCTCTGCAGCCGCCTTCTAGCACTATCTCTTGGGATTTCTCCAGATTGGAACAACTAAATGAAGAGGTAGAAAGAGAAAAACACTTGCTATACAGGTGATGTATATTAAAGATCAATTATGAGTCTTCCTCCCTTTTACCTCTCAAAAGTTCACTGAAGAAAACTGTCAGTTACTCATCTCTCCTCACACATATGATTTCATTTTATACTTGAGACTACAGAGAAGAATATACTATATCAATAACATAAGAAGAAATTTCTGGATATATTCTGAGTTTCTTAAATAATTGCTTATTGTGCATCAAAAAGAAAATGTTTATAGGCCTTTGCTCAGTAGATATTTAAAGGCTATCTTAAAGCAAAATGGAATCAAAATTAAGCAATTTCTTCCTGTACCCACATCCAAACCTAGATCTTATCTCTGAAAATGGTCCATCTATATTTTGGGACCATTTGAAATACATAAGACAGCAAATCCTATTAGCTCCCTTTCTAGAAGGTGACAATTTCTTACTCCCACAATGGCCAATTGACCATCATCTTGTCTTTGGATTATTTCAAGAGTGTCTGAGCTGTACTTGTGCCTCTGCCCTCTGATGTCTGTTCTCCACACATCTTTCAGTGCCTCCTTTTTTAAATGCAGGTCACTCTAATCACAGTGCTCTCCCTTCAGCATTTCCATCCAAATGAGAATGTAAGCCAGTGGGTCACAGAGCCCTCCATGAAATGTGGGCTCCCTGACCTTGACTCCTACATCTTCCCTAGGCACATCCACTCTGGCTCTGTGCTATACCTCAAACACCATGCATTCTCATCTCAGGCATACTCTCCCCTGGATAGACCCAGCTTCCTCCCTCACCTCCTCCATGGCTTCTTTGGAATGCTACATTATCAGGAGGACTTCCGACTACCTGGAAAAACAGCAACACCCCCAGATATTAGCTATCCCCCATAACCTGCTTTATAGCCCTATGATAAATGCACTTTATGCACTTAATATTTCATTATTGCTAGGAGAAAAATCCCATTAGGGATGTGCTGGTCACTACTACCGACCAACATATGTCTCACAGGATACGGTTGAGAAGTAACAGTTGGATGAATCAACAAACTTTCCTGACAGGACCTTAAATAATATTAAATGTGGGGACACTGGCAATAGTGATAAAAATAAAGGGCATTCCTAGGAAACCTTCAGCCTCAAAACATTTGCGACATGCTATATATGTCAGCGAGAAATGTTTTAGTCAAAAATTTCAGATGAATGGAAAGCACAAGTGATTCAGAAAACCTCACAATTATTACAAAACATTTTCCCCAAAATCATTAAACTGTTGCCCAAAAAACAGTCAAAAGTAAAAAATTTTAATTAAACATGCCTTTGAGAGAAGAGCTAAACAGGAAATAGACATTTCTCAAGCACTTCTTGAGATAAACAATTATATGCTCCCCCAATTTCACAACATATTGTGTAAAAATCACAATGATACATGATGGAAACTTCCTTTACAATTATAAATAAAATTTATGGTGATATGTAAGGAATTGAATTTTTACTGTATTTCCAATTTACTAAGAGTGCTTCCCCTTCTTAAGCAAAGAACAACTAGGAAACTTGAAAAAACACGCTCAAGAACCCACAAGTAAATATGAAGGTTTTAAACTTCCACTTAGTCTAAAATCTGCCTAAAAGAGACAAATATTTTGGTCCCCAGTTTGGGGAGAACGGCCAACAATAAAGGTCTGACAATAAATATGTCCCATTTCATCTTAAATTTCCATTTATTTCAGGAGTCAGGTTTAATGTCTGTTTCACTCATTCCATCTTAGTTTTACCTTGACTCAAGATTTAAGGACAAAGATTTTCACCTAGAATTACACATTTTCACAACTTCAGTTTTGGCTTGCCAGCTACACTCTGATATGTTCAGGAGGACCATAAAAAGTACACTTTGAAAGCAGCCGTAGGTGCAGAGAGGAAGAAAGGACAGTGCATGGCTGTGATGATGACATTACTTAGGACACCTTTGGATTAATCATGAAAAGAACACTACTCTGAGCAGCTTGTAGTAGCTTTTAACACATTCAAACGCTAGTGGTTACTGCAAATTAATTGAAATGTTCTCTCTTCAGTGATTTCTGAAAATGGTTCTACTCACTTGATCCAGAAAACCCTACAAAGTCATGTAAATCAAGAGGTTCAAATCTCTGTGTTCATTTCAATAACACTCACGAAACTGCCCAGGCCATCAAGGGTCTGCATATCCGAAAAGCCACCAAACACCTGAAGGATGTCACTTTACAGAAGCAGCGAGTACCATTCCATCGTTACAATGGTGGCATTGGTAGGTGTGTGCAGGCCCAACAGTGGGGTTGGACACAAGGTCGGTGGCCCAAAAGGGTACTGAATTTTTACTGCACATGCTTAAAAATGCAGAGTAATGCTGAACTTAAGGGTTTAGATGTAGATTCTCTGGTCGAGCACATCCAGGTGAACAAAGCCCCTAAGATGCCTCGCAGAACTTCCAGAGCACATGGTCGGATTAACCCGTACATGAGCTCCCCCTGCCACCCTGAGAGGATCCTTACCGAGAAAGAGCAGATTGTTCCTAAACCAGAAGAGGAGGTGGCACAGAAGAAAAAGATATCTCAGAAGAAACTGAAGAAACAAAAACTTATGGCCAGGGAATAAGTTCAACTGAAAATAAAAAGGAAATAAAAGTTAAAAAAAAAGTATACTTTGAAACATTTAAACTGGGGAAGACTTGACACCCTACGTTACTCTCCCCATTTTACAGCCAGGCAAACTGAGGGCAGCTGATTGGTAAGTGGTCCACCTGTGAGGGTCTGAACCAACGTGTTCTACTGAACCATCTCTCCATAGGAGACCTGGCTTGAATTGCCAGCTCTACTCAGAAATATTACAAAGGTTAGTTGACTCCTTCTGGACCTCAGATCTCTTGTCTGTAATACAATAGAAAAAATGCTTGCTTCAACAAATTGTTCTGCTACATTAAATACAGTACCCCTTTTTTTAAAAGTCTATCTTAAGACTATAGGATTACTTTAATCTTTCCTTTTACTCCTTGGCGATTTCCCTCTTTAAATACCAAGAATAATAAGAAGTTCTCTAAAAATATAAGAACAAGTCCTATTTTTATCCTTGGAACAAAATCAAACATGTTTGAAGATATAATATGTTTTACAGTCAAAAGAGTCTAACTTTTACCAACAAGTTTACTCACTCAGCAGGATCTGACCCAGCATTTGGGGAAAGGAAAATACAGTCAGTAATAAAAGTGAAGAACTAGCAAAACAAACCCATGACTTTTTCACACTTTCATTTTCTGACCTTTTTTTTGATAAATATTGTTCTTTAACATCATAGACCCTGAGGGGATTCAAATGTCTAGGCTCCCTTCAGGAAGCCCAGTGCAGTTCAGGACCAGTCCTGGAGCATGCAGACAAGGAAGGAGGCGGCGACACTTGCCAAATTCACCACATTTAGGCAGAGGCAGGGAGGGACAGGCTCCTCATTCCTCGTGCTGGTGACTGTGAAGGGTCGCCATCCCAAGCCTTTTCTTTGGCCACTTTCTCAACCTTCCTGTCTGGAACGTATCTGGAAATCTCTCCTCTGCTCCCAGTCCTGAACACCAAAAAGGCATCCCTTCCAGAATGAACAGGGCTATTTGAAATGGCATTACTGAAAAGCTGAAGAAACATCCCCCTGAAGACTTACATCAGCTCAGAACTTATCATGAAGCGACTTGAAGGAGGGAAGGAGCAGGCGCTCCCCAGGCCCCCTTTTCTCTATTCTAAATTGACAATGCAACTCACAGCCAGGGTCTACAACCCGACAGTCACTGGGTCCACACTTCAGGAGAATTAAGTGAGTTTGCACAGGGAGGTTTTTCTTTCAGTTTTCTGGCATTAGATTCAAGATGTTACTTTAAGAGATTATCTCCCAAGAAAGATATATCACTTAAAAAGTGTATTTTTTTTTAATGTGAAATATTTCTAATTCCCTCGAAGAACCTATGCCAGTCCTTGTAGCAGCCCAGCTTTAGACTCCACACTAGGGACACAGGCCTAGAGGAGGCTAACTGGCTGGAGGAGGACATCACTGCTGTCCCGGCCTCCTCCGGAGAACGAGCTGCAAAGCAGCGAGCAGGGCCTGTCTTCCAGCTCTAAGCCTCACACACCCTGGCGACTGAACGGGCTCCTGACAGAAACAGTGAATTAGATATGTTTTACATGACTCAAATTTTCTGTCCTTTAAATCTGAAACAGAATTAGCTCTTATTTATCCCCACATTTGTTGTTTTTCCAAAGAGAAATAACGGGAGGCATTTGTTATCAGTCTATCACTCACCATTTCCATAAATGACATGTGTTTATTTGTATGTGGAAAAGCAAGTCTGACTAATAGGACAGATATCTGCTTGGCTCTTTGTTTACCAAGGAACACATTTCATGACTTATTTACAAGTTTGATTAAGGGGAAGCCAATTCTCATGGGGGTCCCAGATTATCTCTACATGCACGGTGAGGATTAGGATTACATACACAAATGTATGTCATCTGTGGCATTGTTAAGCCCTATTTCTGACAAAACCCAGCTGCTTCAAAGGAAACGAAGCTTTTTCCCACCTAGACTCATGCCAACCTCATGTCCTGCAGCATCCCCTGAAGGCCAGAGCTTAGCCAGGCCTAGTGTCCAACAGTCACTAGTTCCCACCCCTGAAGTTTCCACCCCCACAAAAACCTTTCCTCCTTTTTCTCTACTTCTGGTCCTGCTGGTCTAATTAAGCTACCTCTTCCCCTCCATGATTCTCACCCCCAGGCACCACCCAGCATTACAACCTTCCATGATCGCCTGACTCTATACACACACTTGTGTTGATGTGTATCTCTCTACTTTTCCAAACTTCTTTGGAACTCCATCAAGCCAAAGTGAACATTCTGCATTCTTATCCTCTTTTTCTTTGTAAAAACCTCCCACCTGGCAGTTCTCCCTCTTTGGGAAGGGAGAGAGTACTAAGTGAAAGGGAATGTATGGAAAAGAAGGCAGGGGGAGGAAATCAATAAAATAGATCAAAAGTGTTCTGACCATTGAGAGGTCATTCTCTAATAAACAAGTCGAGAAGTGAGTTTTTACTCATTTAACTAATAACTGTGGGTCACAAACATTTAAAAGAGTGAGAGTCATCAGGGTTCTGTTATCTTCATAAGAGGGCTTGGAAATTTCCCTCCAACACTAAAGGCAGACACAAGGGAGGAAAAGAGCTACTGTACTCTACAAAATTTTAATTGTGCTTAAAAAAAAAAGAGTAAGAGAAAGAGCAGAGGAGGAAACCAAATGCCCTGGGTCCTGTATAGGCATCTCGGCCACTAGAACTGCCAGGTCAGAAGTAGATACCTTAATGTGCCTCTGATGGATGCCATTTTTGTATGTGTGCAGAAGGTGAAAATCAGAAATATTAACATTTGAATGCATTTCATTTGAATAAACACTAAGGAAGTTACAGGTCTGAACATTTTTGCAAATGCCAAAACAACTCTGCAAATGGATGGACTCAATTGAAAAAAAAAAAAAAAAAAGTTGAAGTTATACAGAAAATTGGCATTTTTAGTCCCATCTGTTAAAATTCTAGAGTCAGGTAATCCAAGCTTGCAATTCTGTTATTTACTTTTTTTCCCCTAGCACAAAGGGTTCTTTGGCTCCATTTTCAAAGATGCCACCAAATGACCCCAAAGGACTACTGCCAAATTCAATATATCTCATCATCAGGAAAGATTTCAGTCTAAATACCCCTTTCTCGAAGTCATTATATCTAGTTAGGCCCCAGCATCATGTGATAAAACCAACGTGATTAGCTGCAATAAAAAACGAGTTACTGATGTGTAATTATCCACTAAGTTTTCCAGCTGTCAGCTAATTCTTTTCATGTTACTCATTTTAAACTTCCTCTTTTCCCACTGAAACTCATCAAGATCAGGCCTCTTGTTGCATACCATGATGCTTTAGAATCAGTCAATAAGTTCTTTGGTACATCCTTCTTCAAGAGATGAGCTCTTAGTCTACCCTCACCCCCAGAGCATGGGTTGGCCTTAGAGACTAATAGGATAAAGTAGAAGGGATGACTTGTGACTTTGGAGAATACGTTGTAAACGGCAACACAGCTTCTATCTTGGTCTTTCTCTTGGATCACTCACTCAGTGACCAAGCCAGCTTGGTCTGGAATCACTGGAGCTGATGGTGCAGCCCAGGTTGTTAATGAACTGAGGTTTCCTGTCAATATCTATTTTAGTGAGCTGCCTTGGGCAAAGCTTCCAGTCCACCTGGCCTTCAGATGACAGCCCCTGCTGACAGCCTGCCTGCAACCTCAAGAACCTGAGGCAAAATCCATCAGTTAAGATACTTCTGATTTCCTGACCCATAGAAACTGTAAGATAAAGTCTGTTGCTTTAAACCACTAAATTTGGAGACACTTGTTACACAGCTATCAGTGACTAACACATACACACATCCTTCTTCTCTGCTTTTCGTTACGTCTAGATTTGGAAAAAGCAGAATTTGTGGACTGTTTTAGAAGTACAGAGTATTGCTTATATGATTGGTGGGCTAATAAGACATACATTGTGTGCCTACTAGGCCACAGAGCTCAAATACAAACCAGAATCCTGTAAGTTACAATCACACCCTCTTCATAGATAAGGAAATTACAGAGCTGTCCATCAGAAACTTGGCCCAGGTCATTTTGTTATTAATTGGTAGAGAAGAGATGAGAGTTCAAGCCCTTGTTCCTTCCTTCCTTCCCCAATGCCTCTCCCACATTTGTAATAAAGATCACTGTGTGAACTTTTATGACACTATTTGGGAAGGCTGGGTTGAAGGAGAGATAAAGAGTAAGTATAGTTTATCTGTTTGGCAGTACAATGGAAATCTTACATCTTTCAGAATCTCACATCATTCTTAAAAGTTTTATGGAATAAATATCAAAGTTTTATGTGACAGAGAAACCAATATTCAGAGACTCAAATGGATGGGATACAGTGAAACCACACACTGGCTCTACCCTTGAAAATCCTGAAATCTGGAGCGGGAAGAAAAAAACAAGGGCCTCCCTGGTGGTGCAGTGGGTAAGCAACCCACTCTGAAGCATTCACTGCACAGCAGCACGAGTTCTACCCCCAACCAGGGAGGAAACCCAGATGGCGTAGACCTCTGCTGCCTCACCCGCTGCTCCCCTCCACAGTGTATTTCAGTCAGCCTGCCTGTTCAGCTCCCCACTCTGTCTCTGGTGAATCCTCTTACCATACCCCATACCCCCGCACCTCTGGCCTGTACCCTAGCTCTTGTATGCATAAATAAATAAATCTTTAAAAGAAAAAAAAGAATGCCATCTCACCCATCTACATGACAAGACTGTAGCAACTGCCACAGGAAGTTATACAAACATTCATAAACTGTAAAATACATTGTAAATGGAAAAGCATGCCACTATATGTTGTTAGCTCTTAGTTTAGCATCTGTGGGGAAAAAACTCTAAGCAGTAGCGGCATTTACCCCATCGTGGGAAAATTTCATCAAGACATTCAGTTTCCTGACTGGAATTATTAAAGGTTCTAGATAAAGTCAAATTTGACTATGGACTTCGATTCCTACATATTTTCCAGATTCAACCCAACTGACTGATCTTGAATGGTATCAAAAGATTCTATATTTAACTTTTGTTAAGTTAAACAATTCTTACCAGTAGTTCTTTTACATAATTTTTTTAAATTATTGTCATAAAAGTTCTACATATCATAAAGTGGATTCTTCAAATATAATCAAATTGTAACTTGGTACTGACCTAAAGTAGCTTATCCAAGAACTCAAGTGGTTCGCCTTCAATGATGAATATTTGCTTTGGCCATTTTAAACTCATTATATTTGGGTTCCTAACTTAAACTTTATGAGTAACACATAGGGTACATTTTACTAGTCAAATCATGTTCTAGTGCTACTGTAATGTGTCGGGTTGATGTATATCAAGCACTTAGCACAGTGACTGACAGAGTATTACATGGATAAAGCAGCAGAGGAAGATGACATTCACCTAGTATCATTGGTGGAGACAAAGGAGCCTCTGTCCCAAATTTCCTAACTGATCGTCACAGACAAGAATGTAATTACAATACCTCCAGCAGTAATTTTCATACACATGCTCTTGAGGTATATTAAGGTGGGGTTAGGAAACTGGGAACTCTGACAAGAAACACCATGAGTCACTTTCCCCACTAAAAGTCTTTCTGAAGAGTCACTTTCCCCACTAAAAGTCTTTAAAAAGAGCTATCTAATTTTGTTCTATTTCCATGTTCAAGAAAAGGTAGAGCACACCTGATATATATTTATACACATGTTCCTTTGTGGTTGCCTGAAAACTTACACCAAAAAGAAGAACAGAAGGCATGCTGGGATTTGGGACAGATCTAGTTGAGAAGTTTTCTGTCCACATTCACTAATGAACTAAAACTGGATGTTCTCCATTCCATGTGGGAACAATTATTAAGACCTGAAACTGGAATCTAAATGGTACTCAGGTATAAATATGGTTTTACATCAGGACCCCAGGCCTGTCTTGGAGAACTGATGGAATGACCCACCCATTCTTCTTCTCCATCTCCACCTAGCCCAGGCATTCTTAGAAGGAAGGGTATGTGGACAAGAGAGCTATAAAGGGCATGAAGCACACAGAGCAGCTGGGGTTTCCCTCTCCATAAGGCTAGTATCAGGACATGCAGCTGTTGGAGGGAAGGATACAAATAGAATGTGTGTTCTCTGCCTACAAAACAAGCAGGGGGAGGGAAGGGAAGAACACTTTATCAAGTGATGTGGTAGCCTAGTAAAGCTACACAGCAACAAAGCAGAGAGAAGTCTCAAGAAAACAGGAACAGCCAGTCACATGAGCTAGACCTCAAGGAAAGTAGGACATTATTTCAGTAACTGGGAGGATGTTAAGAAGCCACAACCCATGATATGTTGCCCTTATCCCAGTATTCAGAAAATTCTGTTGAACTTAATTCTTATACCAAAATTAGTATGACAGTGTCTCTCCGGCTATTTTTCTACTTGGTATTCTACTTCTGTTCATTGTTTTCTGCTCAACTAGAACTACTAAACTTCTTGAGAGCCTGCTTAATCTAATTTGATTCAACAGCATTCCTACCAGGAATGCTCTCCCACCAGGCCACCTTATGGGCAGCCAGTCAGCCTTGATTTTTCTTAGACCAAGTGCCTACCTGTTTTCTAGTCTACTGTAGGGAGAAGGTGAAGTTGCCCAGAACAGCATTTTTATCTCTATGTATCCTGCCCAATTAAAAGTCTCATCTGCTCTGTGTGAGTAACAACTGACCTGGCCTTAATTAAAGAGTAAGACTTCTGGGAGCCTCCTGGTGGCACAGGGGTTAAAGTCTCAGCTCCATCAGGTTATCTCCAGTCATTAAAGGGAGGTGACTGACCCACATGGTGCAGCAGACCTCTCCTGTCTCACCTGCTGCTCCCCTCAGCAGTGTATTTCAGCAGATCCGCCTGTTCTGCTCCCCACTCTGTCTCTGGTGAATCCTCGCACCTCCTACATCTCTAGCCTCACCACAGTTCTAATATGCATAAATAAAGTAAATCTTAAAAAAAGAGTAAGATTTCTGCCCCCAAGGAAAGGGAAATTTTAAGAAAATCAGTAGATAACAAGGGAGTTGGCATATCAGCGGAACAAACACATGCCTTTGTCATGCCTGAAGGAAGAACAGAACCCTGCAAGGTCTCTGACAGCCTCTACTCAGGACCATCACCCTCTGTCAGGCAAAGAAACTCCCACAGCCAAGCTCAGAGTCAGTGGTGTGAGAACGCCTGCTATTCCCACAGGGGCATCACAACCAAGAGGGAGGAGGAGGACGGAACTGTGCATAAATAGCAAAACCTGCATTTTTATTATTGCATGAATAAAATGGCATTTAAAAAGTTAAATAGATCAAGAAGTGTATTAACAAAAATATCTGTGCTTCCCTCTGTTCCTGTACAATCACACTAATGCACACTTAAATAACTGTCCTCATGAAATGTCTACAATTACATAAAAGAAATATTTGGACTGGAAATTACCTAACTGAAACACAAAAGGTATCATTTTTGAGTGACAAGGAAATTAAAATATAAAACAGAAGGTTTTGTTGTGAGCAAGAATTACTCTGCAAGCCTCTATGTGAAGCTGTCCAGTGGGGCCGGCTGGCTGTGGGGTGTAGCTGAAAGCGTGGTTTCCGTTGGTTCCAAGCAGGCGGCTGCCTCTGGACAGTAAGTGGGGTTCATTCTACCAGGAGCATAGCTGCCTGGTGCACGGGGCTCCAGCAGTCATGAGGGGACAGCACTTTCCCCACACAAGACACCAGAGGCTGTCAACGCAAGGGAACCAGACCACCACACCCTCACTCGCTCTTCTGAAAATCGTCTATCACCTGTTCCTAGGACACAGGGATTTTGAAGTAATTATGTTTCTCACTAGAACCACCACATCAACTTTGAAGAGCAAACCCGTGAAGTACAATTAGGGCTGCAAGAACTTTTTTGATGGCTACTTGCTCCGTAGGAAAACTTAAATTCTAAAAAGTAAATGTGCAACACACACACACACACACACTTATTTCTGGGGTTGACTCTATGCACATGAATGTTCCTGTACAGACATTTACACATTCACATGTGTGCATTTCAAGGTTTAAACTTGGCATGTCAGAAGAACTACTCAAGTGTAACCATATCATAATCATCTCTTAGGGAAAGAAAGTTCTCTCCCCTACTCTAGCTATGTTTTAATTTCGACCTCCTTTGTATGGAAAACAAAAGAAATCTGGACAGTGGGGCTCAGCTTAGGTGTATTTAACCTGACAAAGGGCTAACACTAAGTAAATATTGAAAAGTAGTGCCGAAGCAAAAGCACAGAACATATAACAGAGTCCCTTAAGCAATGTCATAAAAATGCAAGGAAGGTATGCGTCTTAACCTCAAAGTGAGGACAGACGCACCACAGGGAGGTCATTTCCGATGCTAAGAGGGCCCTTCTGTAAAAAGGCAAACTTGAGGGAAGGCAAAGCATTCTACTTTAATTCCCTTTAAAAGATGTCGTGAAGTTTTTGTACAATCTTGTTTACTTTTAAACAAAACTAATTTCATCGCTAATAAATAAATGTCTAGAAACTATTTTCCCATTCAGAAGTAAAACCAAGTGTAGTCCTCAGTTTGCAGCACATAAATCCTCTAAGTAGGTACCGTATCTCTTTCCTTTTCCAAAAGCAGGTTTTCTCCTCGCAGAGCGTTGCTGTGTGGGTTTCCCCCAGGCACACTGTAAATGCCTTTGTTATTTTTCCCTAGTATATCACTACTTGGTTGCAGAATATTCCAGAGCTATTCTGGTGTTTATTTCTCAATAACTTGAACTTTGTGTCAAAACCCAGAATTACCCTGGGATTAATCTGTTGTGTAATGTTAGGGACCCTGGGGTTGAAACCTCTTTCTCTGGCACAAAAGGCTGCCCATGAATTTAGACACATAATCCTTCACTCCAGATTTTCCTAGACCTGGATCAGTCTTGCAAATATTTATAATCAATCCAGGGCTATCATGTCTCAGCTATCTTAAATGGTGTGGCGCTATCAGGAGGAAAAGAGACAGTCAAGTCTACGTACCTTCCTGGACTGGGACGTGATCAAGCAACTCTTGGATAAAATATCTGACCTCCCCCAGCTCACCAACTCAGGCACAGTGGCCACAGAAAGACAGCACATGGAACTTCCTCTAAAATAGGCTTTGCCCTGTCCTTGAATGGAATCTGCATTTCTAAGGCTATAGCAAGACAAAACTCAGGTGTTCACCCACATTCACTGGAATGCTTCCTCAAGTGTCAGTGTGTACTCACAAAGACACTGTTGCTTTGCTGTCTATGCTTTTAAGTCAACAGAATTTACCAGGAATTACTGAAGAGTGAGTGATGTTCTTCTAGCCAGCGTTAGCGCTAACATCCAAACCACCCACGCAGCCGCGGAAATGACTCAAGCCGCCTGACCGCCACACCAAATTATGTGTGAGTGACCAAGCTTCAAGAACTTGATATCACAGGGAGATAAGCATGAAACTTGACTATCATTCTGTCTTGAAAGCAATCTCATCACAACTCATCATCCTTGTAAATGCTAAATTATTCTGCGTTAGTTTTCACCAACTTCTTACAAGATCATTTCTGGCTGCCACTACCATTCAGGATCCACTGAACTGGTGTGGGGTGGGGCTAGTCCCAAAGGCATGCCTATCAGCATGTGACAAACTAAAGGTGGTCTCCCCGCAGAGAAGGCTTTCGATGCTATAGAAGTTCTGGTGACAAAAATCTCCTTTCCCTTCCAGTATCCACCAGATGCATCTGCAAAGCTTTACCCAAGGGGAATGCCATTAATCAACAACTATCAGCGAGATCATCTCAGGGAACTCTATTTCTCCATCCACTCTTTCTTTTCTCCCCTGGAAAGGTTTATTCTGTCACACATGTCCTAAACTACAATATCCAAACTGAGGCCAGGACCAGACTCCTCCCTCACTTGGCTCAGTTTTCAAAATGCTCCTCCTCTCAAGAGCTCCATTTTGCAATCCAGTCCACACATCAGTATCGGCTCTGAAGCTTCTCTTCTGTACTTGTGTTCTTGTTCTGTTCTGTCCTCTTCTTCTCTTCCATACTACAGCTGCCTTTATCCAGGCATCACTCCAAGACTTCTCCCCTCTTTTACAAAGGAATCATAGTACATAGAAGATAAAGTTGGTCTTCCATGCTCTGAAGCTAGCTTTTGTCCTGCACTAGATGTTCTGAACTGTATGACAGATACCCTCACCCTGAGGATCCTGAACTGATGCTAATCCTTCTGAACTCTTCACATCCTTGCTTTCCCCTGGAAGTAGACAGTGAACAGAACTGCCCAGGGAAAGCACTGCTTATCTCCTAGGCTTCAGATTAGTTTGACTGAAAGAAATAGTTTGGATGTCTCCCAGAACCTTTGCAGCCTCTCCTTCAGGTAGGGCATAAGAAACACAGTTTTACCAGTAACCACAGTGCTACACTAATGGGAAACCACACGCAACCATCACCCCAGACACCTACACTTACTTTTCTCAAGGAGAGACATAACCACTTGGCATCAAATCATGAGATGATTTCACATCTAATTGTGCTCTTTATTCACTGCAAACAAAGCCTCAAGGCTACTGCCACCACACTGAACCACAGAGTCAGAAGTGGTTAAAAGAAGCTGCGAGTGTCCAAGGGTTCTTCACTGGCTGGGATATGGCCACAGTCAGACCAGAGCTGGGCTCTGGGGTTCAGGCAGCAAGGCTGCTGCAATGAGAACAAAAGACTTCTTGCCGCCTCCTCAGGTCCTCGACCTGGGCACAGCTCTTTCACCTTAATATCCTTGTGGGAACTGGGAGTTCTCGTCAATCCCCTGTGGGCGGGAATGGGGCAATGGCTCTGCATAAAGGACCAGAAGAGGCCAACACAGACCACAGGTCCGGACCTACAGCATCTCCTGTGCAGGCACGCTTGGATTTTCTTTTGTCAGAGGTGGCCTCGTGGGGCCTTTGTACTTGCCTCCTGCACTACAATGGGTGCTTATTTAAGCAGAAAGATTGTGTTTAAACAGTAAAAGTTTAAAAATAAGTATTGTCGGGCCTCCCTGGTGGCGCAGTGGGTTAAGCAACACACTATGAAGCAAACCGCAACTACTGCAGCACGAGTTCGATCCCTGCTGCCGGCCAGGGAGGGGACCCACATGACGCATCAGACTTCTCCTGCCTCGCCCACTGCTCCCCTCAGCAGTGTTTCAGTCTGCCTGTTCTGCTCCCTGCTCTGTCTCTGGTGATTCCTCTCACTGCCTTGGATTCTGGCCTGTATATATATATAAATAAATAAATCTTTAAAAAAAAATAGTATTGTCCTAATTTTTTCATAGTTTCATAGCAGCATGTATTTGCAATGCCAGTAACCAATCTCTCTCATATCAGCACATCAGAAGACAAAAAGTGGCATTTCTTTCAATGGTCTGAAAACCTTAGGAAGTATCTGTCTAGAAAAATTAGGGAGATAGTATATAAAATAGGACATCTGCCTTTCCTGAAATTTAAAATTTGTTTTGTTGCATGTGATCAGCTAAAATTTGAGAAGACAAATCTGAAAAACAAATAACCCATTAAACTCTAAGATCATCTTGACAAAAACAATTGTAATTAGCAAAGAGAAATCCAACTTACAGTTTAAACTTATATTTCCAAATACTAAAGTGCTATGATAGAGATTAAGCAGGTGAATACTAAATCAGAGAGGCCCCAATCTTTGTGCTGTAGGATTGCTGAAGAATCTGCAAACCAGTTGTCTAGGGAGCCATTTCAGTTACATGGACATTTCTGCTCACCCCAGAGACCTCCACTGTAAGTAACTCTACACTCCACCTCGGTAAGCTCTCCAGTGTCTTGTAACCCTGATGATAAAAATGTCCTTCCATTGCAGACCACAACAGGGATATTTTCTGTTTTTAACATTATCAAGCATCCCACGGTATTTTTACTGCAACAACAGATTGGCCTATGTGGATGCTCACTGCCCTCAAGGTCTTTTTCTTGTGAGTTATGCCAAACTAATCTCTGCACGTGTGAGATATTTGGGTTTGACGCTGAGCATGTGCTGTTGTAATAATCTCAACTGACTGTTTTTATAAGATCGCTTTTCAAATGTTTTGTCATTTTCATGTTCCTTCCACTGGGTTAAAAATAATGAGTTAAATACAATAGAATTTGATTTACATACTCAATTCTTTTCTACAAGTTACCAAAAAAAATACCAGATACAGCAGATGGATAAACCATCTCTTAGGACTTAACAGGAGTGCTGATGAGCTGCATTCTTGGAGTTGAGGCTGAGTCTTTTATAACTACTTATTTGGCAATAATTTTTATAGGTACTTTTATTTTTAACCTAACATGGTGGTTTATTCTCAAGGTTGTATAACCATGATAACCACCTAATTCCAGAACACCTATCAGCCCAAAAGAAATTCCTCACCCGTAAACCTCATTACCCCCCTCTCTAGCTTCTGGCAACCATTTATCTACTGTGTAAGGGTTTGCCTATTCTGGACATTTTATATAAATAGAATCATGTAATACACGATCTGGATTCTATTCTGTCTGGATTCTTTTACTCAGCATGTACTCAAGGCCCACTCACGTGTGCCATGGATCAGTATTTCATTCCTCTTTATGACTGAACAGCCCGCTGTTGGATATATCACATTTTGCTTCTTTACTCATTGGCTGATGGACGTTTTCACTGATCTTACTTTTTGGTTTGAATAGCTATGCTATATACATTTGTATGCAAGTATTTTTGGGACCATATGTTTCAATTCTCCTGGGTATAAACCTAGGAGTGAAAATGCTGGGTCACACAGTAACAGTGTTTAGCTCTTTGAGGAACTCAGGTAGTATTTCAACATGATTAGTCTAGCCATATGACCACTGCTGCTTGATCCAGTGGAAATGTTACTTCTATCAATAGCATAGGCTTTCTAGAAACAACTAGGATTAACACCCATGACTTTCCCGGTTACTATGTGGTCTGTCAAACTCACATGGAAGGAAGTAGGCTCATCTGAAGACAAGTGTCTTCCTGGTAGATCATTCTTCCCTGACTTCCTTCAAACTAAGTGGAGCTATATCTGAGAGTAGTCCTGGTGACAGTGGGGATGATAACCATTAAAGACGGTTGGATACAGGTAAGAATTCTTGGATAGC
Organism: Galemys pyrenaicus; assembly: GCA_019455555.1. Classification (NCBI taxonomy): domain Eukaryota; kingdom Metazoa; phylum Chordata; class Mammalia; order Eulipotyphla; family Talpidae; genus Galemys; species Galemys pyrenaicus. The sequence goes on from JAGFMF010012281.1 coordinate 20,900,112, forward strand.
TTTTGGTTCAACGGCCATTCATGTTCCAGGCATGACTCAGGTTCAAAATTTGAATGTTTTCAGTACATTGAGAAATTGAATCTTAAGATCAGCAGTTGACAAGCTACAGTTCATAGGTCAAACCTGGCCAGCTACCAGACTTTTGACAACCTGCCCTAAGAATTTGTAGATTTTTAAGTGGTTACATTTTGAAGTCATTTAAATACCTATAGGTAACACCTTTGCATCATGACTCTCAAAGCCTTATTTACAATCAGGTCCTTTAAAAAAAAAAGGTTATGGAGCCCTGCTCTGGAGGATACAATAGAAACCAAATGCTACTAAAACCTATGAATAAGTAGAGCACCAGGTTACCTAACACAAGAGATAAGCAGTAAGCAGGGAACAATCAACCCAAGATGTCAAGTTAGCTAAGAAATGACTTAAAAGCCTGGTAAATACACAGAATCAAAATAGACAAAGTAACACATGCTGGATAGGGATGGTGAGTTACAGCATTAAAACTCTGGAACTAGAATATTTGTTCCTCACAAAGAGAACACATCGCTGTAGGGTTTCTATCAGTTGAAGAGTACTAAATTTAACACAGTAACACACATTGCTGAAGCCATCATGCCCCATCCTCATTCTTTCCAAGATTACTCTGGTCAATTCTTTTTTGCCTACCAAGCGTCAACAGCAAACCTCTATTCACTTGGGTTTGTAGTGTTACTGCTTCCTCCTTCTAAGAGCCAATTAAGTTACGAGAAGCTTAGAGTTGTGGGTTTTGCTGCTTCAAGATACCCATATTAAACCTACCAACTGGTCATTAATTACAGTAGATTAGCTTTTCAATATCCCTTATAGAAGAGGAAAACAACTCTTGTTCTTTATAAACTAATTTTTTTTCTCTAGTCCCTGGAGCTTCTCAAAAGTTATGGCAGTGGGCTGTTAAGATACAGCTGTCCCTCAGATTCATCCCAAGATACATCATGCCCACCTAATTTAGTATCTTCTATTCTAGTCACAACTATCTACTTTTACTGTTGAATCTTTAAATCCTCCATCAAAATGAGAAGTTAAGCTTGCATGCTTGTGATCCTTCTCACAAAGATGAAAATGTAGACACTAGAAGATTCTGCTTTCCACAGACTTTCCTTATTGACACTCCCTTCTGTTACATGTGGTTTCTTAAGAGACTCATTACGCCTCCTGCAGAATTGGATAAGGGAAACATTTTGAGTTGTCACATGACTCTGACTCCTCCTACCATCTTTCTACTTTTCATCTTCCTATTGTCTTTCTTACTCAGCATTGCTATTTCAATATCCATCAATCCTGCCAAATTACCTCCTTTTCAAATTTTCCAATTAGCCTTTCAGCTCTGTTCTCAGAAAAGCAGACATTTTTCCCTTCCTGGTTTTCCTATACGCCTGTTCCAGTTAGTTCCTAGGTCTTTTTGAACAATAGCCAACTTAGGGAAATTTCAGCAGATAACTCTATTCTGGGGACACTATATTTGTCTATTTTACTAGCTGCCCCCCCCCCCATTTAAAAAAACTGTATTTGAATAGGTTGGGTGAACAATTAATGGACAAAGAAGACAGACTAATCTTCATGTTCTTCTAAAGTACAATTTTATCTTTCAGAAGACAGTTCAAGAAAAGTTTCAGAGTTAAAGTAGACATACATATACACATAATGGGAATTTTCATTCTACTAACAAATCATCAGTAACCAACCAAAACCAGAGTCTGGTCTCTAGTCTTAATACCACCAATTCTCAGACCATCTTTTCCTGACACCTCCATGTAATTCAGAATTCTCTTTCTTATTAGTATTACCGTAAGTTTTCAAACATTCTCTTCCCATCCCATTCTAATTTTAGAGCATTTTAAAAAATAATCTGATCAATATAAATGTCCCACCAAAAAAAAAATGAACAAAAAGAACCCAAGGAAATAAGTGGCTCTTGATTGGTTAATTTTTAAATTAGGATTTAAAAAACAGTATATACTCAGGGATATTCAGACAGAAGAAACATAATTGAGCACTTAAATCAAAGGGTCTTTAAAAGCAAAATGGATACACCTGTTGCTCTTGCAGAACACCTTGGAAGTTGTTTTACCAAAAGGGCCAAGGAGACATCTGTATGATTTCTCCATTCTTTCTTCTTTAATTCCCAGGGCTTGCATCCCTCATGATTCCAGTAAACCACCACCAGTTATTACTCTGAAGTCCAGTCTCAGCTCACTGAGCAGGACTTACCCACAAGATGAAAAGTGGGAAGTACCATCTTTGTATTAGATACTCTTTCAGCTCTGTGATCAGTTCTGGAGGAGATAGCAATCACTTCAGAACACTGACCAACTCTATGGGGTGGGGGTGGGTCCAGAGGACTAGATTCCCACAGACACAGACTTGAAGTGCCAAACAGTAGTAAAAAGTCTATCTCAGCTCATCACACTATGCTGGGTGGTGACAGACAGCCCAAGCTCACAACTGGCATTTTCTTTCACTGCACGTGGCGCAGACAATCCATCAACGTGAGGCAGTGCAGGAAGCTGCTGGAAGGAGAGCGTGTCTCGCTCTCGCCTTCGAATGGTCTGCTGCCTTATTCCAAAGCCTTTCCTCCAGATGCTGCCAGCGGACACTCTAATACCTTAACCACAAATCATCACGTTCCCCACCCTGTGAGCCAGGGCTTGTCCTTGAGCTTCCCACATAGTGAGCTATTAACTAAGCTGGCCCCTGACACAATAGCTCTTTGCAAACTCAGAGTAAAATCTGCCATGCCATCTGCTTGATACACTAAAAAAGTGGACCTCATGATATAAAATATCCACTGTAGGTGAACCTCAGGCAGTAATGCAGGCTATTTCAGAAATTTCCCCAGGAATGAATCCTGGCTAGCTTACCAAAGAAAATATTTTATCAATGTAAACATGTCAGACACAACTGTATCTAAAATTAGAACAAGTATGTTCCAGAAATGGAGCCATCTTGTAGGAACAGAATTACAGGCAGGTTATTTCAGATCCTAACACTCAACAGAGCAAGCTGTCATTAAGTTGTTTTAGGAACCAATGCTGGGTGTGTTGGGTTTTTTTACTTTAAATGACCTTTGGGTTTTAGCTACTGTGACATATGAAGTCCTCTAAACCAAACCAAGTATTCCCAAACAACAATGCTGTAACTTACAAAAATGATTGACTAACTATACTTACATTGAAAAGGTGACATAGCTTGATCCTGCCCGTATCTGAAAGGGAACAAGCCTTCCGTGGCCTGCTCTCCGGAAATCACCTTCTGGGCTGCAAAATACTTAGGCTTGAGCACATACTCCTGGGTCTGGCCATGATGAATCATCACATTCTGTGAGGAAAGAGGTGTCATCCTGGGGGAAAAAAAACAAAGTGAAGATGAGGAAATAAATAAAGAACTTTTCAAAGTCAACCAAGGGGGAAGGAATAAGAAATCAGTCGATCTTAGGATCATAAATTTCACACAAGACTCCTTTTTCCCTTCAAATACTACAGCCAACTATTCGTGACATACAAGGAACTAACAGTTTACCTTTGGCAATCTGACATAAGAGAGACTCTGCCTGTCTAGGCAAGGAGGGTAAGGAGAAACGGGCCACCACAGGTGGTTCCCATCAGAGGATTTGAAGCACAGCTACCCTAAGCCTTCAAGCAAAACACATGGCACCTGAAGTCAAGACACAGACGAAGACAAAACTTTTATATTTTTAAACATATATTTTCCCCTAAGATTTCTAATTTATATCTTTTACATCATTGTATATTTCCTGTAAAATTCTCACTACCAATTCACCCATGAATTCACCCATCACCATAGTCCTTTGTGCTCTTCTTTCCCATTTTTTAAAAAATTTATTTATGCATACAAGAACTGCATTACAGGCCAGAGACATGGGGAGGGGGGCGGTGAGAGGATCCACCAGAGAGAGAGTGGGGAGCAGAACAGATGGATCTACTGAAATACACTGCTGAGGGGAGGAGCAGGTAAGGCAGGAGAGGTCTGCTGTGCCATGTGGGTCACCTTCCTGGCAGGTGGCAGGGATCAAACTCATGCTGCAGTGGATGCAGTTTGCTTCATAGTATGTCGCTTAACCCACTGCGCCACCAGGGAGGCCCCCCCTGTTTTGATTCTTTTTCCTCCTCCATCCTTGCAGAATGTGATTTTTGGTTGCCTGCTAATTTTGTCTTCTTTATTATTGTTATTTTTATCCTGGTTCCCTTATTTGGTTCCCCTATATTCCTCCTATAATTGAAACCATCCAATATTTTTCCTTTTCCTTCTGGCTTATATATGCAATGGAATACTCTTCAGAAATTAAAAAAAAGATAAACTCATGTCATTTGCAGCAATATGGATGGAGCCAGAAGGAATCATATTCCGTGAAATAAGCCAGAAGGTATATTTCATTTTAATTATGTTTTTGAGGTCACGGTTCACATTGTTGTTTGTATTTTGGAAGTACAGGATCCGTCATTCTGGTGGAGTTACCATAGCTCTCCCTCCCCCACAGCACCCACAGTCCACTACCACAGTCCATGTGCTCCTTCCCTGTTTTGTGCTCATCCTTCCTTTTGCCCCTCCCCCACTGAATATTTGGGTTCTAGTCACCTCTGAAAGGCTAGTCTTTGAGTTTATCTGATCCGTTTTCTGGTTTCTCTATACTCCACATATAAATGAAATCATCTAGTATTTGTCTTCCTGCTCCTGGCTTACATCACTTCACTTCCAACTCCATCCATGTTGCCCAAGTGCGTGAATTTATCTATTTTCAATCCTGGGTAGTATCCCTCTGTGTATGTAGGCCGCTTCTTCTTGGTCTGCGTGTCTGTTTGTGGGTACTTAGGGTTAAAATGTGTATTTTATATACTGGTAAGTAAGTAGCATTTAAAATGGGGAAAAGATAAAGATGAAATATAGCATCAGAAGGGAACAGTACAAGTAATCCTAATTTTCTCAGTTAAGCTAAAGTACATGTAAACAACTGGGACCCGTGGAGTGCAATGGAACTTCCTTGTGCAAGGCAGAAGACATTGGTTTTTTAACCTCACTTTCCAGGTCTGAAGCATAGAAGCTCCACCACGTAGAACTGAAAAAAAGCCTGTAAAATTGCACACATAGAAAAAGGGAGGGGAAGCCCACACTAAAGTAACAGCTTAGTCTAGTGAACATTAATTTTTCGCACTGTATTTGACAGTAATATAAAAGGTAATATTCAAGTTAAGTATATTATCATTACTAGTTCCTCACACTAAACAACTAATCATAGTCTTGTTATCTCATCAACAAAAAGTCAGGACCTTTACGAGACTTCTGCCCACGACTGTTGGGTTTTCACCCCGCTAGTCCAAACCTTTATTTCCGACAGTGGTGCAGCATGTAACATTTACTTAACACTACACAGCTTTCACCCGGAGGTCATAATTCCCTGAGGAACAGAATTGAAATCAGGAGCTCATTAAGACTAATAATTAACATAAACAAGCCATGCCAACTTATTCCAGACAATGCAAAGTCACTACTAAACTCCCAGGGCAGTCCAGCAGTGAGCTGAGCCTTGGAAGGAAGCCTGCTCCCCAGTGTCATCTTGAATTTTATCCCCTGACACATTAAATTCAGCTAAACTTGGAAAAGCAGTTGCGACTGATACAGCAGCTTAGGTTGACGGAATGACACTCGTCCTGGTAAGATGCCACAAAACCAGAAGTCAGCCCCACTGAGGGACTGCCTGAAGAAGAGGGAAAAGGAGACCATGTCGAGTCAGTGGGAAAAGCAAACTGTCGAGCTGCCAAGAGCACCGCTCATCAAGGGCAAAAAAGCGTCCAGAATAGACGGTCTAGTCAGCTCGATAAACCAGTCATTCCATAAGACAAGAACTGATGAGTGGCAGAGGAGTATAAAGGCTGGGATTAAGAGCGCTCCCTTCTTAACCAGATCTACTACTTTAAACCCTGTGAGTGCAGGAAAATCCATCTTGGGCCTGGATTTTCCCAGTCACGGGCCATGCAGGGACATTCCCTTTATCACAGGATGAATGGCATAAATTCCTGAAAGCTTAGCATTTAACACTGTAAACACTTTTGCTCTGCTGGTGTAAAAGATTGGTTTGAACTTTATTTTTGGTTGGGATGGCGTAGAAAGTGAAACAGCTGGATTCATCTGGTAGTGACTAGTAAGAACCACAACCCTATTCTGCCAGCCTCATGGGAACCCTCCTCTCAGGCGCAACTCACTCGCCAGCTATGCAGTTACCCTGTCACTGTGCTGCGGGACCTGGTGAGACAAGTCTGAGCTTGCTCCCGTGCAGGAGAGGACAGTCCGGCATTCCAGGACAACTAATGGCTGCTCAGACCACTTCCAGACCAGGGAGAATGCAGAGTGTACCTTCCAGCCAATGCCTCTCTCTCCTCCCTTCTGAGCCAAGGCACTGGGAGGCAGTAATAAATGAGTTGGAAACATAGATACGTGTGTTTGTCTTCCCCTAAACATAACAGCAAGGCAATGAAACACACAAGAAGTGAGAACAAAGCAAAAAGGAAACAAGCAATACAGTAGGGTTTTAGGCCTGGACTGGGTGTCTGGAAGGGTGTTTTTGGTTCACAACCAAAGGCATAAGCAAAAGAAAGGAGGTGTGCCGAGTCATGGCGTCAGAAGAAAGGGCCAGTCATGGGGGAAGGTGATTGCGTGAGTCTTAGAGAAACATGGTGGGTCTCTGGAGAGCAGTTAGGGAAAGACTCCCGGTGTAGGACTGGTGTTCTATGACAGTCCAACTTCTCCAGAGACAAAACGTTTCCGATAACAACAGACAGCCGCACAGTTCTGAAGGATATTCAGACTTAATGGTGGATACCTATGGAGAAAGCCAGAGGACCAGGGGATGGGACCAGAAGGGGAGAAAAGCAAGATAACATAGGTCCAAAAAGGAAGAAAGTCTCTAAGGAGAAGTTAGGATCCCCTCAAACCACTGCAGGAAAAGCAGGGAACTGAAGTAGAAATGCCACTGGGAAGGGCAGCAGGTTGTGTCACCATCACATCATGGTGCTGTTTGAGTAGTGAAAGCAGCACAAGAGTGAGCAGACAGTGAAACCCCTGGCGGATGAGAAGACTACAACCCATGGAGGGGAAATCAAGAATAGTAGGCCTGAGGTCAGGGCACAGCAGACATCCAAAAACTTCAATCTGTGGAAACCTCTATCTTTGTAAGCAGAGGGGAAACAACTGAGTCAAACTTCTTTTCTTAAAAGAAAGGATTAGTCACACACTGTTTACACCGCTGCCTTCAGAGTGGCGATTCTTGGCACACCCACACAGGCTAAACTTTTCCATATTCCTACTCAGTCCATTATTTGACCTGCAGTGGGTGGGAGGATCTGGCAGAACACAAGCCCCTTTCCACTTAAGAAAAGGGTTTTGGACCTCACAGAAGGGAAGCCCCAACAGGCCATAAAATGTTTCCCACAGGCCAGGCTGACATGGTCTAACCCTTTCCACTGTGTCTAGCATAGTCAGGTTTACAATCAGGACTAAGAAAAAGCAGAAGAGGAAACAGTGCCGCAGGAGGAAGCCCAAAGGAGACACCTCATGTCTCATCAGGCCTCATCAGGGCCTGCTTCTCTCCACATGGTTCAGTGAGTCCTGCTCGCATTCCAAGCCGCTCCGCATGGGCTGATGCTACTCAAGGAAAAGGTGGTGAACCCAAGTGAATAAAAAATGCCAGCTTCGGCTTGATGGACAAAACCTCTCTCTTGTGGAGGTCTCAAGAACAATATGTACACAGGAAAGAGAAGGAAAACGTGTAATTACACATGGAATACAGGGAAACAAAACAAAGGGTCACATAAAGCCAAACCAGTAACAAACACTGAAATCTGACTGCAGAACTGAGGTGGGAGGCAGAGGTGAGAGGACCAGATGGACCATGGTGGACGACTATGGGTGTTTTGGTGTGGGTGGGTGGAAACCACACCTGATGGCGGAAATCCTAGATCTATAAATTATAAACAACAAGGTAGGTCAATGTCACTGTAATTAAAAAAAAAAAAAACACTAGAAAGACAGCAAAATGGAGAAAATCTCTCTCTCTCTCACACACACACCCACTCATGAGGAATTATCAGACCAAGAAAGAATTAGGAGGTAAAAGGCTGCTGAGGAGCAGACTGAAGGACGGCACAGACTGCTGGTTATAGAACAGGGAATGCTGGAGACACCAGAACACACACAGTGAAAGTGAAATGAAACAAGGAAGCTCCAAGTCATGCCAACAGGAGGAAACAAAGGAGTGCATCAAAGTAGAGTACAGAATGGTCACCATTCTTGTCTCGGACTTTGAATGAGATGAAAAAGACAAAAGGCATTCAGAAAATAAAACTGAAGGTTGATAATAGGAGATGTTGGGAAGATACGGAAATTAAGGGGACTCTGGTGGTTAGCACTAAAAAACATGACAAACGCAACCAAGCAGCTTAGGAACCAAGTTTCTTCTGCTACTAGTTCTTAACTAGGGACGCCTTTGCCCCCCAGGGACATCTGGCAACTTCTGAACAGATTTTCACATGTCAAGATTAGAGGAAAGGTGCTCAAGATAACCAAAAACTTTCTTTGAGCACATCAGCAAAACTGAGAAATCGCTAGGTAGATTGATACATAAAAAATTTTAAACAAGAGAAAAAAATCTAAACTACCATTATCAGGAATGAAAGAGGTGACATCATTATAGACCTGGAAAGTCCAAAGATCTATGGACCGATTTGAAGCACCTCCCATTAGTCAAAGATGGAATGATTTTAGCATCGATGAGACCATTAATGGTATACTAAAATACTCCAAGTAAGTTTAAATCCAACCATTCACTAAAATAAAATTCATAGATTCTCCTTTGGAACATGTTAAATAATCAACTCATTTTTTGGAAACTGGCTAACAAGAAGCAAGAATCAGTATATTATACATTCATACGATGGCTAATTTATGGCCATCAATTTGGAGGGTGTTTTTGGATGAGATTACAATTTGTATCAATGGGCCTGAATAAGCAGACTGCCCTCCATAATTTTTTTTTGGGGGGGGGGAGGGCACTCAACTAATGAGTTGAAGGCCTATGTAGAACAAAAAGACCCACCTCTTCAACTAAGAGGGATTTCACAGCAGCAGTTTTGGACTTGCCCACTCTATTGATTGTCCTTGTCTCTGCCTGCAAGCCCACACTTTAGACCCAGCCTCACCAGCCCCACACATCTTGTCTGAACTGGACAATCCCCATTACTGCATAAGCCAATTCCTTACAATAAATCTCTCTCTCTCTGTCACTCTCTCTACACACACACACACACACACACACACAATTGATTCTGTTTCTCTGGAGAAGCCTAATTTACCCCATTACTTCCTGTATACAAACTAAATCTCAAATAGTAACTGAGGAAAGGAAGTATCCCTTTGGAAAAATTTTTTTTCTTTTTTTCTTCTTGTGGTTTCCATGGTTTTTTTTTTTACCAACCTCTTAAAATTTATTTAATATAATTTTTTTAATTTACATATATTTGACATCAGTTGTAATCCCCATGTATTCCCCATCACCATATCACCAGTGCACCATCACCTCAGTCCCCTGTGCTCCCATCTGCCCTCCACCCTTCCCCTCTTCCCCCTTTGGAAAATTTTTCAAGGAAAAAAAAGTAATGATAAAATTGCAACAGGCATTTGCAACCCCTAATGAAATGCAGGCAGTGACCATCAGTGTCCTAAAAATCAGAGAGAGACGGTGTGAGCCTCCTGGTGGGAGACACACCACCTCTTCTGAAGTAAGCCAACCAAAAAATGACACTGAATCGCCTCAGACTCTCAAACTAAAGGCCACTGATAGGAAATTTGGGGGCATATTATATCAAAGAGGTACGATCAGCAAAATCTAGTTTCTTCACTGAAGGAATGTCGAGGCAACAAAGAACAGAGAGGAGCTCACAGACTGAGAATTACGAGACATGAAGCTGTTGCAATGGCTAGACATTATTTGATCCTTAGTTGAACAAATAAACTGTTAAATACTTGTGATGAAACATTTATGGAAATTTAAATACCTGGATTTTTAATGGTATTAAGTGATTATCTTGGGTGAGATAATGGTCTTTCCTAAGAGCCCTTGATCTTTTCCAGATATATGCTGAAATATTTATAGGTTGGCTTGAACATAACTAGGGGAGAAGGGAGAGTATGGTAGGCATATAAACAAATGTAACTGACTTACTTGATAATTATGAAAAATGAGGATGGATGCTTTGAGTTTTCTTTATATCATTTTCTCTTTTATGTTTCAATTATTAAGAGTTTATAAAATACAAATACCCTATGAAATTCTTTTGTAAAATTGTAAACCTGTAATTGAAAAAAAATCATGTATTAATTTACAGGTACCTTTTCATAATAGAAACAAAGATGAGGCCTCCCTGGTGGCGCAGTGGGTTAAGCAATGCACTATGAAGCAAAATGCAGTCACTGCAGCATGAGTTCGATCCCTGCTGCCACCGGCCAGGGAGGGGACCCACATGGTGCTACAGACCTCTCCTGCCTAGCCCGCTGCTCCCCTCAGCAGTGTGTTTCAGTCAGTCTGCCTGTTCTGCTCCCCACTCTGTTTCTGGTGGACCCTCTCACCACCCACACCTCCGTCCTGTACCCCCAGCTCTTGTATGCATAATTTTTTTTAAAGATTTATTTACTTATGCATACAAGAGCTGGGGGTACAGGCCAGAGTCCAGGGCGGTGAGAGGATTCACCAGACAGAGTGGGGAGCAGAACAGGCAGACTGACCGAAACACACTGCTGAGGGCAGCAGCGGCTCACGTGAGGCAGGAGAGGTCTGCTACACCATGTGGGTCCCCTCCCTGGCCGGAGGCTGGGATCGAACTTGTGCTGCAGAGGCTGTAGTTTGCGTCATAGTGCGTTGCTTAACCCACTGCGCCACCAGGGAGGCCCCATAAATAAATATTTTTTAAAAAAAACAAAGAAACAAAGATGGCAGCATTATTGTACACAAAAAGGAAAAGGAGATAGAAAGTAAATAGCAGGTGAGGGGGGAAACACAAAGAAATTACAGCATTCTAACATCCTCTCCTTTCTTCTGTTTTCAATGATCAAACTATGTGCTAATGGGGCAGATAGCTTATCTGCACAGAAGGAGCTAACTCTTCAAAAGCACTGAAAAGCACAGAAGATTGAAATTATTAAAACCATAAGTTATTTAGCAAGGAACCATGGAAGGAATATTGTTAATAAACTAAAATTTTAGATGTATCAAAAATGAGCTGTTACTATTTATAATAGTTAAGATATGGAAATGTCCCCAAAACACATGAATACCTCAAGAAGACGTGGTATATATACACAATGGAATACTACTCAATGATCAAAACAGATAAAATCATGTCATTTGTGGTAACGTGGATGGGACCGGAAGGGATTATGCTAATCAAAATAAATCAAAAGAGAAAAGAAAAATACCAGATGGTTGCACTTATATGTGGAATATAGAGAAACCAAACAAAGGGGCAGAATAACTTGCAAGCTGACCACATATCTGAGGCATCCAGGAAGGGGGAGAAAGGGGTCAAAACAGGAGAGGGAAGAGTACAAGGGACTGTGGTGATGGATCATGGGTCCTATGATGATGGGAGAACTATGGGGTCTACACCTGAGAAATCAAATATGACCAGATGATGATATAACATAAATAAATCTAATAAAAATTTTAAAATGAGCTGCTATATTTGGTATCTTGAAACAGCACCCCTGAACACAAAGTAAAAAGGAGTTTCAGCCCTCTCCTATTTCTCTCAATTGAGAGGGACTACAGAAAACCCAACCAAACATAATCCTAAAAAAAGTCCAAAATATAAACAGTAATTGAGGTTTCTATCCCATTGGGAAAGTGCCAATTGGCAAAGTTTATGAATCAAAGTCTCAAAACTCCACCCTTATCATGGGAAGGCAGATGAGAATTACCTCGATGTCCCCACTATAATTAAGGGTAATGATAGCCACCTCACAAAGTTACCATGAAGACATGAAGTGTGATTTGAATATGTGAAAATGCTTAGACTACCTAATGCACACACAGGTATTAGTTCTTCACTGCCCTTCACAAGGAGGACAACAGAAAACATACTTCACCCTTCTATAATATTAAATTTCATGTTGAAAGACTGATGTGAAAAGAGGTGCTTATTGCAAAGCTTTGTGTTTTTGTTTTTTTTTTTTTCTCGGTCACCAGGCTCAGAGCTTTAATCGTGTCCTTCCAGCAGAGCAGACCCAAAACAGCAGCGCCTGGCCAGCCCCACCCGACACGTGGGCGCAGCTGCCCTCGACATGGGGGCACGAGAGCCAGGGGTGGCCAGCGGGGCGCCCGAGGACTGGGCGGCCATCACTTCTGGGCAAGCTTCAGCACCTCCCTGACCATGGCCCCGATCCCGTCGTGCACGTGGTGAAGCGCCGTCTCGCACATGAAGGCCGGCGTGGTGACCACCTTGTTCTTCTGGTCCACGTGGGCCTCGCTGACGTCCTTTGCGCAGTGCTTGGCGCAATTGCAAAGCTTTGAAAAAAACAATTCTTAGGTTATCTAAAAACAACAAGTTCAGAATTTATAATCCCATTTTAGCAACTCCAGTAAGTTGTTCTACCATTACACATGCTGTTACATGTACAAATCCTCTGAGTTGTCACAGAGTACAGCAACCTAGGCATGTGAAAAATGATACAGCAGCTCCTCAAAAAGTTAAACATAGAATTATTGTATGATCCAGCAATTCCACTCCCTGACATGTCCCCAAAAGAACTGAAAGCAGACTCAGACAAATCGTGTACATCAATGTTCACTGCAGCATCATTCATCATGACCAAAGGGAGAAAACAACTCTAGCTGTTTCCTTGCACAGGTGAGTACACAAGATGTGATAAATACACACAGTGTGGTTATTATTCACCCATGGAGAGAAGATCTGACAGCTCTACAATAGGGGCGAACTGCAAAAACATCAAACTAAGTGAAATGGCCCAGGTACAACAGGATACATTTTACACGATTTCACTTATATGATGTATGTCAAGTAGGTGAAATCTAAGAAATAAGAATGCAGGTTACCAGACAACAGGGAAATGGTGGGGAGTCACTGTTTAAAAGGCACAGGACTTGTCAGGGGTGATAAAATAGTTCAACAAACAGCTAAGAGTGATGGATTATACAACAGTGTGAATGTAATTAATGCCACGGAACTGTACACTGAAGGTGGCAGAAATGACAAATTTTCACCACATCAAAAGCCCTCATAATAAAGACCCCAGATTCCTTAAAAAAAAAAGATAAACAGCATCATAGTGAAAGATAACCCCTGGTCCCTATCCTTTAAGATTTCTGAATGATGCAATGTACACCCTGTTCGTTCAGTCAAGTTCAAGTATGCTTTTGTCCCTTTGAGTCAACTGTTTGAAATGTAGTTCTACTGTAGTAACCAGGCAAAGCTGGCCGCAGGTTATCACTTGCACTTTCCCCCCTCCTGCCTTCTCACACTCTTCATTTTGAGACCTGCTCCCTGAACCACAGTACAAGATCTGAGCTTCTCCAGGCTTAACATATCACATTCCCCAGTGACCTTCCTGCTACTGCACTTCAGACATGAACCTCCCATTCACTAGATGTGGGAAATAACCTATATGCAAGTCTGGGAAGCCTTCACAGCTATTGTATTTACACAAATATTCGTCAGCTCTCTGTCATGGCCCCTAACGACAGCTGGAAGAAACTATCTTGGATGTTGTCTGTTCAGTGTTTGCGCTCCCTCTCATTACCTGGAAACAAGGAAGGATGGGCGAGACAGTGGGAGGATATCACAAGCTGTTCTTAGCAGCAGTCAGCATCTTCCTCACCCTGAGCACTGCTATAGACATCTAGATTTGGGGTGGATCCAACCAGGTCCAGGACCCCAGTTTCTCATCCCCAGGACAGGCATCCACACAGCGCACACTGAGCCATATAGAGAAAGGATGAACAGCACTGAATGGGACTTGAGAAATTCAAATCACAGTCCTGCCTATGCTTCAAATCTCTCCAAGCCATAGATCAAACAACATCAAGTCCTCTAAGCCTATAGTTCATTTATAAGCATAAGGGTGTATGAGATGATCTTTAACAACCCCCAGCTCTGGAATTTAGTTTAAAAACACATCGAGAATTATGGCTTCAAGTGTGTTCTTTAGTTACATCAATAAATATTTCATAAGGGGAGTTATTTTTCTTAAAGCAGTGTACATATAGATGCCTGTTCAAAACAAGAAGAGAATCTCAAGCTTTTATTTTTGCACTTCAAGCTAAATAAAAGGAAAAATTCCTTCCATTTTTAAGGTGAATGCAATAAAGTCTGTTTTTCCCAAATGGCCTTCTTTTTTTCTATTACAATTGCTGCTAAACTAGGTCACCTAAGTAATAAATATTGAAAGCATTGAACTAAATTCAACATCTGTTCCAATCCTCTTTCAGGGTTTGATCCAGCTGAAACAAAATATCCAGTGCCCTACAGGCAGGACCTGCAAGATCCACGTGGAAGAAACCATGGTTATTCTCTAAAGTCAGGATACCTGATAGAAAAAATACAGCTTACTTCAATCTATCTGAAGGACAATGAGCACAAAACCGAGGAGCAGCAAAATCTGATCAAGTAAATCTTTCGTGCTGGGTCTTCTGGTATACCAGGGCTCATAAACTTGGGTTGGGTATGTGCCATATTTAAAGCCCAGAATTTGTAGTTCTACCGAAAGAATGTAGTGAAGGCAATGCCTCTTCAGTTTTCACATAAAGAGTACTTGCCCTATTTTACAAATTACAAAAGTAATTTCTAAGCCAATAATTCAAATTGGACTTCCGAGAAAATATATTAACTTTAAAAAATAAAGATGGTTTAAGTATAAAAAGACACCATTAATAAAGTTGACCATTGAAGAAGATTAAACACACGAAAAGCCATTAGAGATAGAGGTCTCATACAAATTAACAGCAAAAAACATCAGACCAGTGAGAACAAAATTAAACCCAACAGGAAAATGGAAAATGAACATGAACAAACAATTCACTGAAGAGTAAATCCTAAAGACTAGAACAAATGAAAAGTTGCCTCACCTCAACATTAATACACACTGAAAAAAGACTGTACTTTGTACTCAATTCTCTTTTTTTAAAATTACCAAAACCAAAAAAAATATACAGAATTACTAGTGACAGAGATATAAGTGGGAGCAATACACTCTTACACCTCACTGGCATAACGGTTAATTACAACAGACTTTGGAAATAAGTCTAGAAAAACTTAAGCTAGAAACAAACAAATACAATGACCTAATAATCACATTATCATTTAAAGAAACAAAATTCTAGTATTTAACAGTATATTTAGTAAGTTTACTTAATCATTGTTTACAATAGTAAAAACAAAAAAACACACTAGAAACAAACTGTCCATTAATAGGAAAATGGTTCAATAAATTAGTTTATATCAGCATGGAATACTATGTAGCCATTAAAAATTAGTTCATCTAACTGGATCAAGAAGATGTGGTACATATACACAATGGAATATTATTCAGCAATCAGAAATGAAAAACTAGTGGCATTTATAGAAACATGGATGGAACTAGAAGGAATTATACTCAGTGAAAGAAGTCAGAAGGCGAGAGAAAAATATCGGATGGCTTCACTATTAGGAGGAATATGAAAGAACAACAACAATAAAGAATAAGTTCAAGGAATTGGGCAATTATAACCAAAAGTA